>APFE031003719.1:0-10080 GCA_000404065.3 Pinus taeda | reverse complement strand
GCTTACTAATGGTGAAAGGGGTAGTAAAGGAAACTCATGATGAGAACCAAAGAAATGTTAATCATGATTCCATAGACTCTAATGTTGGATCAAAGACCCACCATATTCCAAAAATCGATATGAGGAAGTTTGATGGCAAGGATCCCGCAACATGGATATTACAGATGGAACAATTTTTCGATCTCAAGCACTATTGATTCACCCCACTCTCAGTATTTCCAACACTAAGCTCATGTGACAAAGGTGTTTCCAATGAATTCAAGTATTATTTTTTGTTTATGTTTTAATTATTCTAATCAATATCTTTCTTCTCCCCCCTCCACCTTGTAATTTCTTGTGTATGCATGTAATGTTGATCTTTGTCTGAATTTGGGAATTGTGGTTATTCTGTTTAACCCAAAACTAGTAAGTATTTATCCTTTCTAAGTTTATATTATTAATTTATTGTGTTAAAATGGATTTGAGGAAGTTTTGGTTGTTTGATTTGTGTGTAGAAATGATGAAATGTGCTAGAGTATGATTCAAGTTACACATAAAGTCAAAGGTCTAATCACATAACCATGTGTATTGTCCTTTTTCCTCTATTATGCATTGATATTGTAAATTTTAAACTTGAGAAAGTAAGTCTATAATCTTTCTTTTTCTCTATCAACAAGATAAACAAGCTCATTCGGGATTTCTATCTAGTATATACAATTTTTTTCCTTCAATAGAGACGAAGCCAAATTGAGCCTAAAGAGCAGAGAAACAAGGATTACTCAACATCATCAGAATACTAGATGCTTTCACAACCATGCCAAAATGAGGAAAATTTTTAATACAATGTATAGCATTAAGGATGAGAGAGGGGATCAAGCCCAAAGTTTTATGGATATGGTAGGAGTGGGTAACAACCATTTCAGTAATATTTGTAAGGAACCTCCCAGGGAAATACTGCAAAGACTATTCAAATGACAACTTTCCTCCCTAAATTGTTGTCGCAATATCATCACGAGACCCTTATGAAAGAGGCCTCTCATGGAGGAATTATAAGTGATTATTGATTCCTTCCAGGAAAATAAGTCTTGGGCAGAATATTAGGTCTATTGAATTGTTTGAAGGGTTCCTCGATTTAATGGGTAAGTATTATTAATGGTTCTAGAGAAATCCAAGAGCTCTATTAAGGCTTTGTGGACTTTTGATTTTATTTTCTTAGCTATGACAAGTATGAAATATGTTCCAAAGTCTTTTGAAGATTTTAAACCCATTTCACTTTGTAATGTTGTGTACACGATTATTGCCAGAATATTTAACCCTACGCTATCTCTTGCCATCTCAGGTGAGAAATTTAGTTTTTCAGATGGTAGACAAAATAATGATGCCATATATATAGTTCAAGATGGTGTACACACTATAAAAATAAATAATAAATCATATTTCATAATAAAGCTAGTGTTATTTAAGGAATATAATAAGGTCAATTGGTCATATCTTAGATCGATGTTATTAGATGTAAGGTTTTCTTTCAAATTTGTTAATTGGGTGGAGGGATGTTACTCATTTGTTTCCCTCTCATTAATGGCTATGCTTCTCCTTTTTTCCATCCTATAAGGTATTTGAGATAGGTATGTCCACTTTCAACTCTCCTCTCCATTCTTATAGCAAGAAGTTTAAGTAGATGTCTCCTCCATGAAAGAATGTCTAGAAGACTAAAAGGAATCAAATTAGAAGCTCATACCTCTCTATCCACCTATTGTTTGTAGATGATGTCCTACTATTTGGAGATGGGTTCGTAAGGGATTCACGATATATTCATTGTGCTTTAGAGTTGTACTATAAGGCCATGGGGATGGAGGCAAACTAGCAAAAATCTTGCATAATGTTTCATATAAGGTAGTGGAAGGATAAATAATTTCTATAAAGGAACTACTCCCTTTGCAAGAAGGTAATTTTCAAAGTGGATCAGATACTTTGGGTTTTAGTTAAATCCTAATGAATATAGATCAAAATATTGTCTATGGCTTTATAGAAAGATTGAGAGAAGTTACTATCCTTAGGGGGTAGATTAACATTGTTGAAAGTTGTTCTAGAAGCCTTCCTCATCTATTGGCAATAACTCGCTTATAATCCCAAATACATTCTTCAAATGATTAAGAGGAATATTTTCAACTTCTTATGAACTATAAGGAATGAAAGAAAGAAGATGGCTTTAGTTAGTTAGGTGATATTGGCAAGGCCTAAAAAGGAACGAGGATAGTATATCTAGAACATCTTTCATTTCTCCACAAATCGTGCTGTAAAAACATTATGGAAGGTGATTGCAAGTGCTGGTCTATCAAGGGATGTCCTAGTCCATATCAATTAATGTCAACTCTAGATTAGATTAGGAATCCCATAAATCCCATATGAATGCCTCTATTATAAATCTAAGATTTATGTAGTGTGTATTATCAAAATGCAATGTTTCCACAGTAACCACAATATTCATTTTGCATGTCAACGTTTCGAATCCATAACAGAATTCATCATCAAGGAAATGAATCATTGTAAGGGCTATAGATTTGATCAATTGATAATAAAGATGAAGATAATTATAATAGCATATTACAACGGCTTTGTCTAAATAATCCATAAACAAAAACCCTAAAAGCACATAATGGAATGTGATATGAAGTCAGAATAATATTTATATAATCTAATAATAATGTATTAATAAGGTCAAGATTAACAATATAAAAATAAATTCCACGAGGAATAGAAAAATCGATGATAGAGAGTATTGTTAAGGAACTCTTTGTGTGAAGGTCACCGATTCAAAACCCCATGGATCTGTCTAACCCAAAAAATAACAATACGAAGTGTAAAAAGATTAAGGATTGTAATGTAGAAACAATTTAAGAATGTATGACAAATAATAATAATAAATTTTCAAAAATATAGTTTTTAGGGAAATATAAGATATGGAATAATATGTATATTTGTATTCATATTCTTGCACACACACACACACACACATATATATAAGCCTCAAGGGTTAGCTCAAGTGGTCTAGAGAAAGACTAAAGTTCTTTGATATTGTTGCTAGTTGTTAATAAATGGGTTTGACTCTCTTCGATTCCCTTGGGGAGAGACCTCATAATTAGGGTCGACAATTTCCTGATTTACCATCCACTAAATGTGGGAAAGTACTCTAGAGTTTCATGTGCTTTCATTCCAAGCAAAAAAAAATAATATATATATATATATATATATATATATATATATTATATATATATATATATATTATATATTATATAAGAGATAAGGGATTAGTGAATGTCAAAAATAAATATAATATATTATTGTTATTATAATAATATATTAATAAGATGAAGGATATAATGTATTGATAAATTAAAGGTTAAAAATAAATATACATAGGGGCATAATGTATACAAAAAATTAAAAAGGAATATTTTAGGATTTAAACAAGGAAACTTACACAATCCTTTACATTGTATATATTATAAATTTTGTTAATAACATATAAAAGCTTGATGGATATTTCAAAAATGAGTTTTATTAAATCATTTAAATTTGATTGATCAAGAAGAGCCAACTCCTACTTACCTTTAGGTCATCATCCTTATTTAAGTTATGCAAGTGCTTGATTACATCTAGGGCCTCTATAAAACATCACTCTTAAGAATTTTGGTGTCCTCTAGGTACACATGGTGCCTAGCCTTATGGGAATGCTCTATCCAAGCTAAAGTGTCAATACCCTCATTCCTAATGTCCACCTCGTGCTCTTTTATCGTTACATGAAAAAATTCTCAATTTCTCTAATATAATATTTTCTGTAGGAGCAAGCAACCTTGTTGACATCTTTGTGTTGATAATGGTCAATGGTGTCTTTTATAGACCTCATTTTCTATCTAATAGTTACCAATGGATTGAATGAGGTTGTAGTTTCCTTCTCTTTAGGGCCTTCATAATCTTGTTAGTGACCCCTCATATTAAGGAAGGTACACCTTCTTATTAGAGGGCTAATTGTTGTGAGAACAAAAACCATTCCCACCTTCTTAGTTGCCTTCTTGATGTGCTGATTCCTATAGCCTATGCTCTTAAAGACCTTGGTAGGTGGTATTTTTCCTGCTCAAGTATCTAACATAATTGATTACCTATACATCCTTATTTAATTGTAATTTTGTGAAAAGTGAAACAAAATCAAAGTTTGAACATGTCCTCTGGTTCAATTTCCTCTTCTTTACTGAGGTTCATAAGAATCTTTTACAAATGAGTATGTTGCCTACTAAGGGACCTAACTGATTTTCCACAAACTTTTCCAATTTGTAGGTTGGGATTTGATTGTATTGACAATCGACTTGGGTGAAACTCCTTATGGATTTTTGGAAGGCCATAGATTCTAGGGTGGTCTCACAACTCAAAGCTAGTCCTCTCTTTGTCCTTTCATCAAGGCTAGACTCTTTGATAACCTTCTTAACCTCCTTAATTACTCTGGATATTGGATTACTTATTTTTTGTAATTGCCACTCATGTTAAGGTGCTTGGCCATCTGTAATGTCCCCATTTTTATTTTTCTCCATAGTACAACCAACATGGATTTCCAAGGCAGGGGATGGCCAAGTCAGTGGAGTAGGTTTATGTCATCAGGGGTTCCGATGGAGTTTTGAGTAATTTTCATGGGGTCTGATGGAATTCACTTGGCATATTCATCACTATGAGTAGTTCCAAACATCTTTTTTTTGGTTCCATGACTTTCTGATAATTCCCATAAAACGAGGTTATTATCGACATAACTTAATTAATTATGATTGCGGTGGGATTCCAGGGAGATTAATCAACATAACACCTTGGTGTAATATCTCATTGGAATTGGAACGAGAAGATCTACAGGATGGGATGCTGAGAAGATGCTTCCAGCGGTCGAAGAGAGTATGGTGGGCGATTTTCCATTTTCCTTAGTTAAAAATAAATTTAATTAGTCATTTAATTAAGGAAAAAAATTAATTGGAGAAAATGGCCAAAAGTGACTTAAGTGAAATAAAATAAAATTAAAGGTCACTTAAAATAAAGTCAATGGAGGAGCTTCTAGAATAACAATAAAATAATGAAATAAGATGCTTCTAGAGGCTGGGAGATCTATCCATCAGATCTATAAAGGGGAGGAGGAGATCATTTGGGGACATCTTGGATCTTGGTTTTGACATTTTTTCTTGTATGTGAGGTTGAGAACCCAATTATCTACTCTAGCAATATCCCCAGGACAGAAACTCTCGGGTGATTTAGAGAGAGTGGGCGAGCACCCATCTCCCCTTGGTGGGTTCATTCAGAATCCACAGGTGTAGTGATTGCTTTTCTGTTTCAGTTTGGAGACCGGAAGGTCATTTCCAGCAATTGTATTGGCATCTATTTATATATAATAACGCTGGATTTTGGTTGCTACATTTCTCATTGTTCCTCGTGTTGTGATTTTTAATGAGATTTTATGTAATTTGTGGGTTTATGGTTTTAGTCAAATTTATGGTGTTTGGGTTTCCATGGCAATTTCTTGTTAAGTGCTAGATAATTTGATTTGAAGATTTTGTTCCAAATTTCCTGCGTTTGGGACATTACAGTGGTATCAAAGAATTAATCTTGGCTTAGCCTACAGGTTTTCAGTCTTTTAATTGCAGATTATTCAAGGGTTTATATTGGAGGTGTTGAAAGAAAATTATTTTCAAATGAAGCAAGATTAAATTCTTCTATTAGTCAGAGTTGTAATTTTGTCTGTAGTAAAATATATTTTGTTGGGCCAAATTTATCTTGCAGGGCCAAACTTATTCTACTGTGTTGAATTTTGCTTGATGGGACACAATTATTTGTTAGGCTGAGTTTATCTGTTGGAGCCCAATTTATTTTCCCAATCCTAGTTTATTTGCCAGAGCCAAATTTATCTATTGGGGCTAAGTTTATTTATTAGGCCCAGATTATCTGTCATAGCCCAATTTATTTACCAAAGTTTTTTTGAAGGAGATTTCTCTTATTTGAGCCAGCAATTCTTTAGTGAATTTGCAGGATTGATGAGTTGGAGCATTGTGATATTGATTTATAGCAATCTACAGAGCTAGGCAGATCAGTAAATTCCCACTAAATTGGGGCTTTTATAGATAATCTAGAATTTACCCAATATTTTTTTGGGTTTTTTTTTGGGTTTTTTGAGAGGAGTCCATGGTTGAAATATCAAAATTTTATGGGCAATATTCGAGCTAGAAATAAACATTCCTTCAACAATGTGTTTTATTAGTGAACTAGGTAATTCACACCACTTGGTGAGCTTGATATTGGCTTGGATTTAAGCAAACCATTTCTGGGATTTTATGGGTTTGGTGTGAGGACCCTCATATTGAATTTTTAGAATTTGTGGAGTAGTATTGAGGGAAAAAACACCAGTTCATCTTCAACAACAACCACATAATTTCTTGGTAGTGTGAATTAATTATTTGGGTTTTTTTGTTGGGCCTTTGCAACAACAATAAAGGGAGCTTGAAATTTTAAAATTTATTGGCTCATGGATGAGTCACTGAGGCAGCTTGCATCCCTTAGTGCTAACCCTATCGCGGGGATAAATTTTATGAGAATATTTTTGGGAGGGTTCAGATTTGGGAAGGATGAGGAACCAAAGTGGAAGCAGTCTCAAGAGCTCCCAAAGAAGAGCCGAAATCAAATGAGAAGAGAGTGGATCTATTTTACATGTTAGAGCGTGGACACTAGATCACAAGTGTAAAGGTAATGGATAAATGATAGAGGTAGAGCAGGGAGAGACTCGTTCTATCCATTCAGATGAGGATTCTTCTGAAGAGCATCAACATGCATGTGGGAATGATGGTAGCAACATTGGTATGCATAACCATCTGGTGGATCGATTTAATGAGAAAAAAATTATTCCCATGTAGAGAGTAGGCCGAGGAGGTGAGCTATTAGTGGCGATCCAGCAGGGTGAGCACATAGGGGAGCTTTAATAGACTAGTAGAGATGTTGACGTCAACCCAGATTTATATTCAGGTGTATATGATGAGCCACTAGCAGACCCTATGGGAGACATTCAAGATGATGAGTCAACAATGATGATTCAGTGTGAGTAGCATATGGTGGAGCATGAGTCAGCTCAGGAGGATGGTATGCATAGTATGCATGATGAGCTTTTTGGGGAGAGCCAGTTGGAGGTTCATGTTGGGCCCATGATGGTGGAGGATGAGTAACCATCCTTGGGGTTGGCCATTGATGACGAGCAGACAAATGTACATATAGCCAGCAGGGTGACAGTATTCATCAACACTTGTCCTTAGGAGATGTTGGAGTATAACATGACAGTTTGGTTGGAGATTGGTGGATTGGAAGAGCGTGGAGTTTCCTATTCGGTGAGGGAGATGGTAGTGCATCCATATTTGGGTCTATCCATTGATGAGGTGCAAACATGTGTAGTGATAGCTAGCTGAGCTGCAACATTTTTAGGCAGCAACCCTCTCCAGGAGTACATAGAAAAGGCTTGCAACACAGTTTGGCTACTTGTACCCATTCCAGGGAGAGAGGCAGGATTTTCTCGATGGATATTGTTGACCAACCAGATAGGGTAGCATGAGTCGAGCATGGACCAACATCAACATAGTAGAATTGTTCCTTACACAAGATTCCATAAATTGGATTGGTGAGAGATCATGAGATGGTATCCTATTGATGGAGTATCATTTTTAGTTAGGAGTAGTGTACTGCAGGAGCCCTTAGAGGTAAGGCATATTACATGCTTCAGTTGGTAGCAGGATGTAGGCCGGCCATTCATCAATATTTTATTGCAACATTAGTATGATGAGAATGACCTTGGTTTATGCCTAACGTTGGATTGGAGAGAGGTGATGAGTTGGTACACAGTGGATGGAACAACATTCGCGATTGGAGTTATAGCACAACAGGAGCTTTGGAGCCTTGATACTTGTTCTTGGTGGCAATGGTATCTAGGAGGATTTGTTGATGACAAGTTCAGTGGGAGATTGGTCTGGGGTCCAAGCATTGAAGGGTTCATTCATGATGGGTTGACACAGGAATAGGGCATTCCCGAATGGTTCGTATGGGATCCCAGCATTGGGTCTTAGTTGCGTTGGGCCACCAGATTGGTAAACGGGTTTGGATTGATTGAGGGCAATCAATATTGGGGTGGGAGGACTGTAATGTCCCCATTTTTATTTTTCTCCATAGTACAGCTAGTGTGGATTTCTAGGGTAGGGGATGGCCATGTCAATGGAGTAGGTTTATGTCATCAAGGGTTCCGATGGAGTTTTTTAGGAGTTTTCATGGGGTCCAATGGCATTCACTTGGCATATTCATCATTATGAGAAGTTCCACACATCTTGTTTTTGTTTCCATGAATTTTTTATAATTCCCTTAAAACGAGGTTATTATCGGCATAACTTAATTAATTATGCTCAAGGTGGCATTCCAGGGAGATTAATCGACAAAACACCTTAGCGTAATAGCTTGTTGGAACCGGAATGAGAAGATCTACAAGATGGGATGCTGAGAAGAGACTTCCAATGGCCAAAGAGAGTATGGTGGGCGATTCTCCATTTTCCTTAGTTAAAAATGACTTCAGTTAGTCATTTAATTAAGGAAAAATAATTAATTGGAGAAAAAGGGCCAAAAGTGACTTAAGTGAAATAAAATAAAATTAAAGGTCGCTTAAGATAAAGTCAATGGAGGAGCTTCTAGAATAATAATAAAATAATAAAATAAGATGCTTCTAGAGGCTTGGAGATCTATCCATCAGATCTATAAAAGGAGGAGGAGAAAATCATTTGGGACATCTTGGTTTTGACATTATTTCTTGTATGTGAGGTTGAGAACCCAGATCTCTACTC
This sequence comes from Pinus taeda, assembly GCA_000404065.3. NCBI lineage: Eukaryota > Viridiplantae > Streptophyta > Pinopsida > Pinales > Pinaceae > Pinus > Pinus taeda. The sequence continues at coordinate 1,210 of APFE031003719.1, read as the reverse complement.
CAGCAGTAGCCCCAGGACGGAAACCCTAGAGTGATTTAGAGAGATTGGGCGAGCACCCATCTCCCCTTGTGGGTTCATTCAGAACTCACATGTGTATTGATTGTTTTTCTGTTTTAGTTTGGATACCAGAGAGTCATTCCCAGCTAGTGTATTGGCATCTATCTATATATAATAAAGCTGGATTTTGGTCGCTACATTTCTCATTGTTCCTCATGTTGTGATTTTTAAAGAGATTTTATGCAATTTTTGGGTTTATGGTTTCAGCCAAATTTATGGTGTTTGGGTTTCCATGGCAGTTTCCTGTTGAGTGTTAGATAATTTGATTTGAAGAGTTTGTTCCAAATTTCCTGCGTTTGGGATATTACACAAGACGACCCCCTTGTGAGCAAATTAAATTATTTTTGTAATATTTTATGAATTAAAAATTACTAAGTCTCCAACTTGTGGACGATTAATAATATTTTATTGAAGGAGAGTCCCATTAGCCATTAACTAGTTGTTATAGATTTTTCTATAAAGGATACACTCTTCTCAATGTAAAATTGTTGTCAATTGAGACAAGTGCTATCATAATAACAAGCTCACATCTTGCAAACCCTTGTGTAGATTTTATTTGTGCATTGTGTGGAATCATTATTGTCTTTATTTTCTTTCTTGATATATTGTTTTAGGGCAAATTAAATCTGATTTTCTTCATGATAAATAAAATTATGCTAAGACTAACAATTTTTTCCATTGAGGATGGAACCAGTGCCCAAGACATCTACAAGATTGATAAAGATTTTAAATTATATGGTCGAAGGGATAGACCATGAGAACTTGCAATGAATGGTCTAATTCAAAAACCCATTTTTCAAAACCAGAATGGCCAAAAACAATGAGGGTTGTAGAGTCTTTGAACGACAAAAATCGTTTAGAATGTTAAAATTTCTGTTTTCCCACCCCGGTTTTCAGTTTCTCCTTATTTCTCCCATGTAGTTAAATGCCCTTTCCCATAACCATACATTCAACAAGCTGGAAAAAATAAATTCTGCTGAAAATACAAATTCTGGAAAATTTACAGAATGCTGGAAATTGCAGAAATAAAAATCAGCAGTAATAAACAGCCATTAAAACACATTAAAACACTGATATTTTTTGTCAACGTGACCCTAAAAAAACCCCCTACAACTCTTGGGGAAAACCAGTTTGAGAGCTCTTCTTTATTTCT
>APFE031003718.1:0-22760 GCA_000404065.3 Pinus taeda | reverse complement strand
TCAACCAAATATTGGTTTGAAAGAGTTACTCAGATTCTACATTATTAGCAACCTATTAGGGTCATATTTTATGATAGCATGTGAAATCATAAATATGCATAAATTCATAACATAAACAACAGATAGATTCACAATAAAACACACAATGATTCAGAAATTCTTATCTTTATTGATCTCTTTCCCAGTACAACCAGATCTGCCCTGAACACTCAGCTACAGGGGTCTGCGCACACAACTGCAGACTCTACTAGGCCTCTGCGGACACAGTTGCAGAGCCTCTATCTATCTACCTGGTGGGCCCCAGTATTGCAACAATAATGTTGCAACTCCCAGGACTCCCTCCTTTAATTTTATCAACCCGGTAGTTCGTAACAAACTTGGATGCGACGGTGATGTATGCACAAGTACTAGCTCTTGCCGCAGGTGTCACTTGGTCAGCTGGCACAAGTCCGCTAGGGGCTTAAGACAACTTCTATGAGCTCTGAGAAGAAGTTTTTTAACTGATGGATGAAAGCTAATTCAAAGGAAGCTAATATACTTGCAAAAAGAAACTGAAAGGCAAAAAGAAATGCAAACCCTAGCAAACCCTAATTCTACCAGCTAGTCCTATTGATGCAAGAATGAGAATGCAAACTACCGAAAGAGATGCCATTACTTCTATGAAGGTAAAATGCATGTGGCTAAGTTATCACTATCTGAAGAAAACATCTTTTTGTATTTTTGAATAAGTTGTTAGAATTATCGTGCATGTGCTTTTAACTGGCTTTTGATTATGCAGAGGTGGATTGGTGAGAGGAAATGCCTGGAAAAGTTTGGGAAGGTTCAGAGAGGGTCTAAGGAGTCCCTAACACTCTTCCCCAGAGTCTCACAAGGTTTGGCTATTAGGAAACCTCACTTGTGAGCTTCTACAGGAAGTCTGCAGGGGTTCTACAAGAAACTTCAGGATTTCTACAGGAAACTCCAGAATTTCTACAGGAAACTTGGAAGTCGGTTTCTAGGAGGTGGATGAGTGAGGAAAGGTGCATGGATGGATCTGGAGGTATGATAGGGGTCTAAAGCGGCCTAAGGACTGGTGGATGGAGTGGTGAGGAGGTGTAGAAGGTTGACTTGGCTTGAAGAAGGCTAAGGCAATAATTGCACAAAAACTAGGGTTATGTGAGAAAATGTGGCAAATGTGAGGTAAGGATTCTAAGTAGAGGGTGGAGTGAATGGTGCTGAAGGAGAATAAGCAGATGAAGGAGTGGTAAAGGTGCTCTGCAAGTCGTTTTTCGAATCTGAACCAACAAAGACTTGTAAATTTAAAGACCTAGTTATGTTGACCTAATATGCTAGTTGTTGGTAAAGAGAATGAACAGAAGTGTAACTTGCAATGAAACCATGTATTTTAACTCATGAAACTAAGCAAATGAAAGTCTGAACTTGTAACCAACTTCTACACATTAAAATCAAACACTAGTGATTGCATGGCAAAGCAAAATGAGTGTTTTTGTGGGCAGCAAAGTCATCCTAGTCACAGCTCCTGATCCCACTGAGGGAGAGGTGAAACCACAGATGTTTGTTGGCCCTTTTCTTGAAGCTGTTTCTGTTAACAACCTATCAACTAAATCTCAGCATGAAAAGCTATTTTACTCATCAAAGAAAACCTAAATAACAAAATGAGATTTAGATCTAAATAGCAGATTTTATTTTAGGAATGCAGCAAAGACACACGAAAGTAAACAAAGGAAGTACTGGGCACTTGAGATGGGCCCAACCCCAAGAGCTACAGACTCCTAAGAGAGATTTAGAGCTGGTGCAAAGCTGGATTCATCTTTATTGATCAAAAGAAATGTTACATTCCAAAAACTGTCCACAAGGAGAACTTGAAAATGTGCTGAAAGCAAAGCTAATCCATTGCCTAAAAATCGAATTACAAAATGACTAACTATTGGCTAACCAAAATGACTAACTACGAGCTATCTACTGGCTATCAAATGGATAACCAAAATGAGGTCCTAAACGCTCTTATTTATACAAATTGAGGACCCCAACAGTCCTCCTAAACTTTAGGGACTCGGCTACCCAAAACTTGTAGTTAACAGCAGTCCTACTTTACTTGCTTGGCTTCCCTTGTGCTAATTTATTTGGTGGCCCTTGAACTCCGAGCTGATGGTGGAGAATTCGATGTAAGTGTCCTTAAATGAAGGGGACACCTTCCTACAAATACTCTCCCTTGTTCTCCCACGAATTTGGCTGCCAAGTGCTCATTAAAACCTTCAATTTTGTCTCCAAATTGACCAAAAAGGCTACACAAAGCACACATTAGACTTGTTGGCATAATGACTAACCCAATTGACTCTATTAGCATAAATATAATAAAAAACATGCAATAAACTAATGAGAATGGTGGATTAAGTCGAATTACGAGGTTGAATGAGCCCAAATAATTATCCATTTTTGGGGCTCATCATCAACCCCCTACTGAAAGTGTTGCTCATCCTCTGAGCAACCAATCTATCTCCTCATCTTCGATGCTTTGGTGGCCTCCCTGTGATCCCAAGCTTCTGAAGTGATGTCCTCTTCTCTGTCATGAAACCATGCTTTTCTCTCTGCTTCTTCCCACTGCCTGTTCTCCTTTTCTTGTAGCACTTTTGTTATTTCCTCAGCCTTAGCCTACAGCTTTTCCCTCTCTCTGCTGTTCATCAGATTTTTCCTTGTCTTTCCTTCTTCCTTTGATTGTTTGGCCACCCTTTTCCTCCAATTTCTTGGTCTCTCTTAGCTTCGCCCGAGCTTCCTGTAGAGAATTCTCAACTTCCTGTAGAACTGTCTATGAGTCCATCATCTTTATTTTCTCTTTCTAGGTGAAGGCTTTTGGCTTCCTCATTCATAGATGATGGATCTCTTTGAAGTAGGATCCTCCTTTTGTTTAGCTTTTGTGTCCTCAATGAAAATTTGCTTCTTTGACTATGGTTTGGGGTCTGCCAGTTCTTATCTGCATGCCCTTTCTTGCCTTAAAATATAGTGGAAGCTCCATCTTTCACTTCTTCTTCAGCTTGGGAGAGGTACTTAGGGCGGCTAGCACAATTGCTACCTCCCTAGCTAGGATTTCGGCTGATTTCTCCTTCTGCTTCCCTTTTTCAGGACTTCCTGTACAAAGTCCTATAGTGGTTGTTTTCTGTCTTCCTGTAGAAACAATTCTCTGTCTTCCTGTAGAAACAGTTCTCTGTCTTCCTATAGAAACAGTCTGCTAGCTTCCTCTAGAACCAATTTTCTCTGATTTGGCTTGCTTGGTTGGGGGTGCCTTCTCCTTGACCTGTGTTGTGGTTGCCTTGGGTGTGTACCTACTTGTTTGTACTTTTTTTTAGTCCTCTCTGCCTTGATTTGCAACTGTTTCCCCTTTGGCATTTGTGTTTTTATTTTACTCTCAGCTTTGGTATGATTTTGCAAGTATATTCAATCAGATGGTGGCAATGGTGGTGAAAGGAGATGAAACCAGTGGAGGATGGAAGAATGCATGCCTCCTCAATAGACTTCAAGCTTCAAATCCCTCTTCATAATCAATCGATTCTGGCATGCCCAAAAGGCTCTACAGGATGTTTCTGGTAAAAATACAGAACTTCCTGTAGAAAGTCCTGTAGCTTCCTGTAGAATGTTGAGCCATGACTAAATTGTGTCTGGATCCTGAAAGAAATGAGTGTTCATGGAGGGGATGGATGTGAGGATGCATGGGAACTTGGTAGGGACCCTTCTTCTTGTGTTGGGAGGCCCCCTTTCCGCATTGTGTTTGTGCAACCTACAACAGTTTCCAAGGATTAAACTATTGTTTCTTTTTTCCTCTCTGTTTCTTCCTTCTTTTCTTTCTTGCTTTCCCTCTTGCTTCTCCTGTCGCTTGTCCTATGATGGCCTATCCTGGGTCTTCTTACCACTGCCTTTCTCTCTTGCCTCCGCGTGTTTCATTTCTTCAATTTTGTGCCATACTCAATTAATGATTGCAAAAGAAAATAGGGGATGTTTAACTTCTGTTTTGGAGGTAAATCCATCATATGTCTGAATTCACTTAGCAACTGGAAATGATAGTTGTAGACAATACTGAACCACCCCTCACAGGTAATGTATTTAATGATCTGAAGGCTGACCTTGCTCCAAAAAGGATGTAAGCTGGTTGGTCTGGTTTGGTGAGAGTGCCCTGTTTCAATGCTCCGAGCAGAAAGGGACTATTGTTTCAATGCTTCCTCTTTTGATCCTCAGGACAAGATTTCTCAAGTGTTTGTATTTCAACTTTGCACCAATTCCTTGGTTATAATGCTTTTGCTACCCAAACCCGACTGTCAAAAGGGAATTAGGCTCCCACAGATAGAGTGCAGAGCTTAATTTTCATCCTCAACATGCATACAATCACATAAAATTCACATTCTTCATGCACAGGTTAGCCCTCACAGTGGTTTATCGCTTCTACCAGAGGAATTTCTTAATAGGAACTGTGGAAGAGAATTTGATGCAGAACCAATTGAAACATTCCATGTAACACACAAGAAAACTACTATTATGGATTCACAGGCAGGCTTGTTTCATATTTTTTTATTCAAAACAGTTTAGTTCACCACCTTTCGAACATATCATGCATGGAAGAGGCATGTTCGAGCCTACCTCTCTTCGAAACTCCAATTTGTTGAAGAAAAATCCAGACTTTTCTGCTCTGGAAGGTTGTTTTTTGTGTTTCCTGTAGAAACTTCCTGTAGAAACGCCTATAGAGTGCCCCTGCGGGATTTTTTTTAAGAAACGATAGAAATCTCGAGAAACCAGGCAGGAATCTTGCAGAGGACCACTGGTTAATTGATCTGGACGTGGTGGACATGTGCTCCAGTTGTGACCGCAGTTGAACAGAGGGTGGTGAGAATTTTAGCCGAGCATCATTTAATTTTAGCGTGATTCACGTGAAAGAGTGAAGTGGCCAAGTGTATTTGGCCACATGCAACTGGAAGTGTTGTTCCTGAACTGTGCTTTTTTCCCCTGTAATCACTGTTGTGAATTGAATTGAGGTTTAAATGGCCAACACTCCTGGTTGCTTTAATTTTCACGTAAGTCAGCTGTCCATGTGTACTGCGTGACTTCTAGCTGAGTGCTAGAGAAGGCAATCAGCTTAACCTTGCTATATTCATGGCTTAATTCCACCATTCCATTCATTCATGCAGTTTTTAGATTAGATTTGTGCAATAAAAGAATGAGTTTCAGTCATGTACCTGAAGTCAAATGGCTGATGTGAGGTGTTGTGGCTAGTCATTGCTACATGCACTAGTTTATTTGGTTGCATGAGGGATTTGCTGATGATTTTTGGTTTCTTTCCTTGTGCAGGTGTCCTCTGGCCGGATGCACGCTGCAGAAGTTCATTTCCACGCTCAGATTTGCACCTTCAAGCTGCTGCTGCTGAATTTTCACTGGACTAGAACTTGTTTTCGACATTGCTTCCAAATGATAGATCGGATCAATCTGAGAATTGTTGAGCATGTTCCTATCATCATGATGTACCTCCCATAGAAAAATCATGATCAATGGATGCACATATTTCGATCCAAATGGAAATGGCTGAAAATTTCAGAGAGTAATTTCTCGGAAACCGTGCATCAAAATCGGTTGAAACTGTTTGGGTGCTACTATCACCAATGTGCATCTCCCCATGAAACATGTTTTGAAACAGATGCACGGATATGGAGAAAATGCAAAAATGGCTGAAGGAGATGGAGGCTAATTTCTCATAAACCGTGCACCGGAATTGGCTGAAACTGCTCAGGCATGTTGCCATCACCCTTGTACAATTTCCCATAAAAAGGTTTTTCAAATGGATGCATGGTTTTCAAGTTAGGGCAAAAAAAAATTCTGTTCTAGGTATTTTTGCTTCAAGGCATTTTGCAGTTTTGTTGCATGGTAAGAAAAGTGAACTTGGGTTGTGATGCAGGTATGGATATGATGGAGGAGGAGTTTGAGGATTGTAGGAGGACTTATGAACCCTTGAGGAAGCTACCATGTTCGCCAAACTGCCTTTTTGAAATCCATTTCTAGCTTCCTACAATTTCTACAGGAACTTCCTGTAGAAGCACAATGAGGTGGAAAAATGATGGAGAAAGGCGAGGGATGGGCACAGAGGTTCTTGTAGGCCTAACCAATAGATTCCCACCATAAGATTCCCTTTTGAAAATTGAATTTGGTTCGTCCAAAGGTTTTATAGGAAGTTTCCTGTAGAAATACAGAACTTCCTGTAGAAATGCCTGTAGCTTCGTATAGAAAGCCCAGACCTTCCTCTGCCTTTGTTTTCAACGATCCTCTTGACCTGCTATATCCTTCTTGCAACATGCAATTATTCAATGGAAATTGTATTTATTTTTCTCCTAGGGCGCCTCATGGAGGTTTTCACCCTAATTGCCTACCCTAGGCGCCTCCAAGGGAGGTTTTCACCCAAGGATCTTATTCTTTTTTCTTTTCTCTTTTTTTTTTCCAACCCATTAACCGCCTCATGGAGGTTTTCAATCAATGAGCCAATCTAAGGCGCCTCTGAGGAGGTTTTCACCTTATATTTTTCCTTTATTTCCATTTTTTCATTTTTTTTTCTCTTTTTTTTCCTTTTTTTTTTTCTACCTACCCTACTTGAAAAACAAAATCATTCTCAAGTATAAGAATACTTCCAATGGAGCCATGTGCACATCGAGATTAGAGACAAAATGATGTAATGGCTTGAAATGCATGCTTTGAGAGCTATCTGGATTTCAAAGAACAAATTATTTGACTTTGAAGGGATTAGGCATAGCTGAAGAAGAGAGTATTGCTGCAACTTAGTGGACGTCTGAAACCATATCTCAATATAGCTCTGATATCCTTGGCCCTTTTGCTGATCTGGATCATGTTCCATGTCACCTTCTACCATGACTTTTTCATCTTCCTCTTTTTGCTGATCTTTCTCTTGAATACATGGAGGATTTGATGGTAACCATGAGGGAACTTTCTCGATCTCTGATTCGAATCTCTTCTCTTCATCAAGTGCAGCCCATGGTTCCTTGATCTCCTCCTTTGAATCTTCTTTTGCTGAATGTGGTCCTTCAATGCTTTCAAGATAATCTCTTTTTTGCAATACTCTTCTTGAGCTATGGGGAAGATCATTGAGCTCAAGAGGAGTCATTTGGACATGTTGTGCCTCAGCATTGCGATTGGATTGAGCTACTCCATTGTATGGTTTTGGGAATGGTGGTACGGGTAGCTGAGTGGAGGTGTATATTTGAGATGGATGTGGATGGGATTGTGGTGGGACAGGCATTTGGGGTTGCCTTGGTGGAGCAGGAGGCGATGGTTGTGGATGAGCAGGCAGTGGAGGAAAATGAGTAAAAGGAGTGTTGTACTGGGGCCTCCACCCCTGATGAGGTTTATTCCACTGAGGTTGTGGCTGAGCATAGGAGTGAAACGAATGAGCAGATGGTTGGGCATAATATGGATCTGTGAAGGAACAAGGAGGAGGTGTGAACCAAGAAGGATGAGCAGGGGGGCCCCAAGAAGGTATGAAAGTGGCTTTATAGGGGTCGTAATAGGTCTCGGATGTCCCTTGCAGTTCCTGCTGGTAAGGTATGGGTCCATGTGATCTCCTTTGGTTCATGAAATTGAGTGGTTCAGTGACTTCTTTGGCTCTATGATATGCAGCTTTAAGTCCAAGCAAGGAAGGGCATTGATTCATAGGATGGTATTCTTCACAGACAAAACACACTTCTAGGGAGTGCATTGGACATTCGTTCCTAGGATGATTTCTAGTGCACCTAGGAAAAAACATGACCAAAGCCCTCTTGGCTTCCTCTTACTTCCTTTGGATCTGCAAGGTATCCAGTTGCATGGGAAGAAACTACCTCATATCACTCTTGAAATCTTCCATATTATTTGCAAATTCATTATCGGCCAAGGCACTTCTCTAAACATTTCTGCTTGTAGCCATTTTCTCCAGAGGAATGTTTTCTTCTTCTTCTCCCCTAGAGGTTCTTCAAATATGCCTTTATGTCTGCCCAGGGGTTCTTCTTAATCACAACCATCGAAGAAGAGAGAAGGTTGGCTGCGTGAAGTAGTGGGGGGTGTTGTGCAAGCATTTTTCTGACTTATCTCTACTCTTACAAGGCATGAAAGAAAATCGTTTTGGTTGATTTTTGTATTTTTCTTCTTGTACCTGCAAAACTAAAATAGATTGAATTGCAACTAACTATCTCAATGAAATGAAAATGTGGAATTGAAATGAAAGCGCTAAAGGACTAATCTATTTTGCTCAAATGAAATTGCAGGAATGAAATGCTAAGTTACGCTTGCAGAATGGAAATTGCAAAAACGAAATGCTAATCTACGCTTGCAGAATTGAAATTGTGGAATGCTAATCTATGAAAGCAAGAAATGTCTACCCTACTTTTGCGGAAATGAAATTGCAAAATGGAAATGAAATAAACTACTTAGCATAAGGTTGTAGTAGAAAATAGAAGAATAGCAACAATCACCAATACTCTGATGCTTCCCTGGCAACGACGCCAAAAAGATGGTGGGCCCCAGTATTGCAACAATAATGTTGCAACTCCCGGGACTCCTTTAATTTTATCAACCCGGTAGTTCGTAACAAACTTGGAAGCGACGGTGTTGTATGTACAAGTACTAGCTCTTGCCGCAGGTGTCACTTGGTCAGCTGGCACAAGTCCGCTAGGGGCTTAAGCCAACTTCTATGAGCTCTGAGAAGAAGCTTTTTAACTGATGGACGAAAGCTAACTCAAAGGAAGCTAATCTACTTGCAAAAAGAAACTGAAAGCCAAAAAGAAATGCAAACCCTAGCAAACCCTAATTCTACCAGCTAGTCCTATTGATGCAAGAATGAGAATGCAAACTACCGAAAGAGATTCCATTACTTCTATGAAGGTAAAATGCATGTGGCTAAGTTATCACTATCTGAAGAAAACATCTTTTTGTATTTTTGAATAAGTTGTTAGAATTATCATGCATGTGCTTTTAACTGGCTTTTGACTGTGCAGAGGTGGATTGGCGAGAGGAAATGCTTGGAAAAGGTTGGGAAGGTTCAGAGAGGGTCTAAGGAGTCCCTAACACTCTTCCCCAGAGTCTCACAAGGTTTGGTTATCAGGAAACCTCACTTGTGAGCTTCTACAGGAAGTTTGCAGGGGTTCTACAGGAAAGTTCAGGATTTCTACAGGAAACTCCAGAATTTCTACAGGAAACTTGGAAGTCGGTTTCTAGGAGTTGGATGAGTGAGGGAAGGTGCATGGACGGATCTGGAGGTAGGATAGGGGTCTAAAGCGGCCTAAGGACTGGTGGATGGAGTGGTGAGGAGGTGTAGAAGGTTGACTTGGCTTGAAGAAGGCTAAGGAAATAATTGCACAAAAACTAGGGTTATGTGAGAAAATGTAGCAAACGTGAGGTAAGGATTCTAAGTAGAGGGTGGAGTGGATGGCGCTGATGGAGAATAAGCAGATGAAGAGGTGGCACAGGTGCTCTGCAAGTCGTTTTTCCAATCTGAACCAACAAAGACTTGTAAATTTAAAGACCTAGTTATGTTGACCTAATATGCTAGATTTTAGTAAAGATAATGAACATAAGTGTAACCTTCAATGAAACCATGTATTTTAACTCATGCAACTAAGCAAATGAAATTCTGAACTTGTAACCAACTTCTACACATGAAAATCAAACACTAGTGATTGCATGGAAAAGCAAAATCAGTGTTTTTGTGGGCAGCAAAGTCATCCTAGTCACAGCTCCTGATCCCACTGAGGGAGAGGTGAAACCACAGATGTTTTTTGGCCCTTTTCTTGAAGCTATTTCTGTTAACAACCTATCAACTAAATCTGAGCATGAAAATCTATTTTACTCATCAAAGACAACCTAAATAACAAAACCAGATTTAGATCTAAATAGCAGATTTTATTTTAGGAATGTAGCAAAGACACACGAACGTAAACAAAGGAAGTACTGGGCACTTGAGATGGGCCCAACCCCAAGAGCTACAGCCTCCTAAGAAAAATTTAGAGCTGGTGCAAAGCTGGATTCATCTTTATTGATCAAAAGAAATGTTACATTCCAAAAACTGTCCACAAGGAGAAGTTGAAAATGTGCTGAAAGAAAAGCTAATCCATTGCCTAAAAATCGAATTACAAAATGACTAAATATTGGCTAACCAAAATGACTAACTACGAGCTATATACTGGCTATCAAATGGCTAACCAAAATGAGGCCCTAAGCCCTCTTATTTATACAAATTGAGGACCCCAACAGTCCTCCTAAACTTTAGGGACTCGGCTGCCCAAAACTTGTAGTTAACAACAGTCCTACTTTACTTGCTTGGCTGCCCTTGTGCAAATTTATTTGGTGGCCCTTGAACTCCGAGCTGATGGTGGAGAATTTGAGGTAAGGGCCCTAAAATGAAGGGGACACCTTCCTACAAATCCTCTCACTTGTTCTCCCACGAATTTGGCTGCCAAGTGCTCATTAAAACCTTCCATTTTGTCTCCAAATTGACCAAAAAGGCTACACAAAGCACACATTAGACTTGTTGGCATAATGACTAACCCAATTCACTCTATGAGCATAAATATAATAAAAAAAATGCAATAAACTAATGAGAATTGTGGATTAAGTCGAATTAGGAGGTTGAATGAGCCCAAATAATTATCCATTTTTGGGGCTCATCACTACCAACACCCTTGACTTGGACTTATAGACGCAAAGAGAATATTGCCTTCATAAACCCATAACATTCAAGATCAAAACAAAAACTGACTTGTATCCTTAGAGCCTTGCTCTATTTATACATTCCCATGGTCCACGGACCATGGGCAGCTCGACTCACTTTTTATTTTCTACATTATTTTAGAGCGGACAACCCTTTGACTTTACTCCTTACAATTGATGCTCTGCACACCTCACGGAGCCTTTACCATACTATTACCCAAAATTGTCGGCTTTGAGCCCCAAAACCATTACACGGGACCTCCGCTACACAAAAATTGTTGCTAACTCAAGATCATGTGTCGAGTAATTCTATTAGTGCTCATTAGGTTTCCATGACTCATAGCCTACTACCTGTCCTTTTTGCATAAGAGCTCCACCATGTCCTCTTTTGTAATCATTTGTAGATACCACAAACTTTTTATATGTATCTGTAATATTTAACACTCGAGCCTTCATCGACAACTTCTTCACTATTTGAAACTATCTGCACATTGCTTTATCCAATCAAATTTCTTACCTTGTCTCTGCAGTGATGTAATAGGATATGAAATGCAATATAACTTCATTATGAACCTCCTATAATAACCCGCTAACCCCAATACCTCATCCATATTTATAGGAGCTTCCCACTCCATGATAGCTCTTATTTTCTAAGGATCCATTGCTATGTCTCCCTTGGAAACAACATGTCCGAAGTAATGTACCTTTGTTTCAAAGAAACTGCATTTTCTTAACTTGGCATAAAACTAATACTCTCTCAATAATCTCAACATTTATACTAAGTTATTAACATGTTCTTCCTTATTCTTAGAGTATTACAATATGTCATCAATGAATATAACAACAAACTTGTCCAACAAAGAATGAAACACACTATTCATCAATCAAATTAACATAGATGGAGAATTAGTCAAATCTAATGGAACTACAAAAAAATCATAATGCTCATACCTATTTTGGAAATTTGTCTTGTAAATTTCCTCTTCCTTAATATGTACCTCATGATATCTGGATCTCATATCGATATTTGAGAACACTATTGTTTGCTTCAATGGATCAAAAAATCATCAATCCTCAAAAATAGATTTGTGTTCTTGATGGTCACCTCGTTCAACTTCATGTCATAAATGCATAGCCTAAAGTACCATCCTTCTTCTTCAAAACTAATATTGGTGCACCCTAAGGGGATACACTTGGCCTAATGTATCCCTTGTCAAGAATTTCCTTTAATTGCAACTTCAAATCTACTAATACTAGAGTGCTCATCCTATATGGTGCCTTTGATGCTGGTGCTACCCTGGGTATGAACTCAATGGAAAATTCCACTTATCTATGTGGAGGAAACTATGAAATCATTGCAGGAAATACATCCTAAAATTGTTGCAAGATCGAGTACTTGTTGGATACCTCCACTTCCTCAACATCCTTATCTTTATTTCTAGAAATATGCACTACAAATAACACACACACTTTTCTGTAACTACGCTTTACCTACATCGTTGTCACCATTCTAACTGATGTTTCTATCTTCTTACTCTGGAATATGATTTATTCTCTATTGTCATCCAAACACTCAATTGCCTTGTCGTAACAATCACTTTCCTCCTATGAAAATAGAACCAGATAATATCTAAAATCATACTATATGATCCCAACAACAATACATTTGAATGTTCTAAGCTAGGCATAACATTCAGCTAGAATGAACAAGCTATTACCGAGTGATACACACTCTTATTTGCGCCTGTAGCCAACTTCACTAACCATGATTCTACATGCCCTTATTTATTCAAAGTACACTTATCCACCAAGTCTGACTAACATAACTATAATTAGATCTAGGTTTAATCAAAACGGAAGCAACTTGATCATAAATCTTACCTTCCATCTTGATAACATTTAATTGGTGATCTTCCTACTTATTATCCAACACTACATAAATATGTGGAATGCTCTATCCAACATCCCAAACTGTCGATGCTTCCTGTGCACTGTAAATATAAGGCCAACACTCTAAGAGTCTTGTACCATCACTCTTCTTCTATCGCCCTCCAGTATCTGACCCATGTACCTGTCTAACCATGTTGAACTCCTTATTCGGTGCAACATTTTCTTTCTCATCTTCATCTTGTGGCCTTGTTTTCTTCATCATCCATTTAACTTCACATTTTTCTTTTCCTTTCCATCTTTGCTGAGATTATGTCCTACTCTTTTATTGTTGATAACAATGTTTGAAGTTACCAATGACTTATTCAAGTGACCGAGGCTCATCTTAGATAATCGAATCTCTAAATGCTAATGGAAATCCACTAAAAAATATCTGAAATTTTTCCTTCTCATCCTTAAGATACGTTAAATTCCTTAATAACTCCAAGAACTTACTCGTGTATTCCTCATCTGTCATCAATCCCATATTTATCTCATAGAATTCCTTAGTTGTTATTGTAGTACCTATATAAAAATTACTTCTACCTTAAAAGTCTCTTGAATTAATGCCAACTCAACTCCTTTCTCCCGATATCTCTATCCTCATTCACATCTTCCCACAAGATATCTACTTTTCCTTTGAGGCTAAAGATATCTATTATAGCCTTCATGTTCTCTGTGTACTCATGCAACTCAAAGAACTTATTCATCCCGAGTAACCATGGTTTTAAATCTTCTGGATTCCTCAAATCTGCATCAAAGGTAGGTGGCTTTTCTTTCTTAAAATCATCAAGAAAATATCCCCTATCACTCCTTCTATAAGGATGATAACAATGACGATCATAGTGCTTGTCAGAACTAGAACAAGAATATAACTTGTGTCCATCACCTCTTCTATCTGGAGTATATAAGGACATGCCATATCTGATCTTATCATCTCTATCTGACCTATGTCCACTATGAGATATACTTCCATATGCCCCATTATTCCTATCTTCCTACTCACATCTAATCCTGAGTGGCCCCTACCTTTGCAATTCTAACAATATATCGAGGATTATTGTATTGCGTTATGTTCGTTTCTTCTATGCCTACCCGATTCTAGCATTATCGACTTTGCAACTTCTTATTTATGCCTTCAATCTCCTCAATGTGTATAATATGTAAAACGAGTTCCCAACACCACGCTTCTCATCTAATCCGTAGGGAAAGTCTCATGAACTATAGTCTATGATATTCCTAGTCATCTTTTATATTCTTCGTGTAACTATAAAATGTTAGCTAAACTAGAACATAATATAATCAACATACCTTAGTATAGTTCTGGTGAGGGTAACTTGTCTGCAAGAGAAAGCATATTAGCACAATACATGTATAAGCATAATCATAATAATACATAAACATCATTTCCACAATTACCAATGCATGACCATATCGACCACATACCATGACCTCATGTACAACAACTATCATGATGTCAATGTGTGCATAATCAACATATGTATGACACACATTCATATACATTGCATACAAACATGACATGCATAACCAATTCATAAGTGACATATACTCATGATAAACTCATCCAACATCAAGACCATCAACTTTGACATGGTGACACAATTACAACCATGACCAATGCCATGAATACACAACATTGACATAGATCACAAGCATAGAGAAAAAATATATGCAACCAACATGAATACATGACCAACACACTACCCATCTAGTCCAAGGGATCAACCATGCTCTAATACCACTTTGTAACACCCTCCTCCAACATTCACCCAATCTAACGTGCACTAGGGTAAATATGTGACGATATTCTACTATGATGTGATTAAAATCCCCAAGTATAGTTAAGGAAGTGGAACCGACAAATAAAATGAAACTGACCTTTCACACATTCTATATAATCTTCAAGAGCCACCCAAGCCTTCCAGGTGACCATCCCTTGAGACAAGTGGACATTTCACTACCCTAGAACCTCAGTCACTTCCATGACAACTCATGCATGCGACTGGGACTCTCCATTCACTCCCATAGCAAGGAATCCATGAGATTGGGGAAATTTTCAACTACTTCTGAGCCAGTGACCCCTACTTCTCTACCAATTTTTCAAGGCCAAGACTCAGGCCACTTCCTATGACTTCATGAAAACTTCAAAAATGATGAAGAACATTGAGACAACATTACTAATGCAAATATTTGATCAATGACTTGACTGGATCCCTACTATCCGTGACAGACATTTCCTCAAACATGTCACAAAAATGCATTCCATAGGTCATAACAACATATCTGAGTATGGGGGTCACATACTTATCTATGATTCTTAAAGAAGCATTGTTACCTTATCAAAATAGTTGCATTATCATCTATTAGGTCATATATTCATTGTACATTCATTTGAAAATTAAAACATGATGAGAGCCATACACCAAGTATGTCATAAAACATACTCATAACCATCATATAACCAATAGAAATAACATGCATATAACAACCATAAAAACCACATATAATCTAGTACATTTAGCCAATCACCCCCATGCCATATTCCAAGTAGGAATGTGGGAATCAAAACCAAACCAAGTCAGGTTTCCTCAGGCTTTGTCACAATCCCCATCGAATCACTAGGCCCTAAACAAGCATGGATGCCACGCAATTTCTCCACCTACACCATGAGGAATTCTCTTGTCCCATAGTATTTAAGCTTTATTGTATATCCCACCATACAATAGTCGAGGATTCATAGGACTAATCATGAATCCATCCTCTAGGCTTTACCTTATATCCCGTTATTCACTAGTCAAGGATTGATAGGCCTCATCAAGAGAACAAACATCTATTCTTTATTGTATATCCCATCATACAATGCTCGATGATTCTTAGGCCCACCAAGGCACACACAAATTTGCCTTCCACAATCATAGTTTGGCTAAGGGATTCATAGGCATTGTGTTCTTTCTTTCAGAGACCACCTCACTCAGATTTGAGATCATATGTTAATCTAGATCAACCAAATACAAGACAACCCATCACATCATGTTTATCCGTAAATCGAAAGGTAGGGTTGATGAACACTGTCAAACCTCAAAAAACCCATGCCAATGATAGAAAGAGAACAAAATACACAGATGCATGTACCATGCATGCCCAAAACTAGCAAGGAAATCACACATCAAATCGACACCTAAAAATAATCTCAATGTAGCTAATAGATGTTGCACTTCCTTGCTCGATCTTTTACTTCTTGGACCTTCCTTTGCTTTCTCGGTCCAATGGTGGAGTGCTACAAGAATATTCTAAGTTTGCAAGAGTGCGGGAGAGAGAAGATAGAGAGAGCTCCAGAACTAAACTAACAAAGGGTACCAACTCATCCTTAGAATACATTCTATTAATGAGGCCTCTATGTTTTTCAATTTTCCATTGTTTTCCTTAATTTTCTCCTAAATTCCATTGTTTTCATAAATAAAATGCCAATTAATGCCTCATGCCCTTCCAGCCTTTGCCATTTCCTTTGCCAATTTTCTTAGCCATAATAAACCAAATGAATACCTGCACTTGTATGTTTTTCCCAACATTCAAGTTGGATTATGTGTCCCATGACCTTTGTTATTATATTTTCCTTTATTAGCTTTATCACATGGAATTTTTTACTAAGGTTGTTACAACCGACTTAGATCTGCCTTTGTCATTAACCTCTCGAGATCATGTTGGTGATAAAACTTCATATAGTGATATTAAGGTCCATGGGAAAAATGGTAAAGTCAAGTTTCCCTATAGGTTATGTGAAGACAATCATCCTATTTACCATCTTCCTTCTCTGGATGAATCCTCAAAAGTTTTGGAAAACCTTACAGCTTCTCAACCTTGACTTCTGGCTAGTTATCCAAATCTTTCCCCTAATCCTCCACTAGATGATGAAGTGATTGCTCATAATCCAAATACAATCAATCTCACTCTCTCTGAATGTGAATCCCATGATTCTGTTACCGACCAACCATTGGTTGAGGTAATGGTTGACTCAATTCCAACTTTAGTTGATCGTACCTTTCCCGTAGAGAGTAAAGTGAATACTTATCACATTCTTCCATTTCTTCATATTCTAATGAGATGGGGGGGAACCCTCCCATTTCAATGGAAGAGAGAGACAATCCTCCTATTCCCACAACACAAGGATGAAATTATCCCATTACCGTAACATAGCAGAAAAATTATCCTACTCCCATAACACAAGGGGGAAGTTCTCCCATCCCATGACACCCCCTGCTAGTAGTATGGTTAGTTCCTTTGTTTGGAGTCGATTGGAGAGATATCATCTTCCACCTTATGTGACCTTCTAGATTATATTATAGAATTATAATATGTCTATACCTCAGAGAGTGATAAACGAATGGGTGTTTATTAATATTTTGTCCTCAACTACTTGGCAAACTTTGAGTTCTCGCATCTTGTGCCCATTACCAAAAATCTTTTGAATTTTAACAGAGGAACCAATCAACTATTTGGGATCATTCTTCATTTTCCTATTACTTTGGGATAAAATATTGTCTATATTAATGGGAAGGTAGTCCAAGTATCTTTGGATTTTATTTTACTCCTTGGGTGTGACTATTTTTATGGCATGGGAGCTCTTCTCTCTTCACTCTTTCATGTGAAGCATTTCCCACATGAACGAAGGATCGTCATCATTGACTAACTTTTGTTTGTTAGTACTAATTTGAATCCTAATAAAATATCATTCCTAAATGTTCCTTATATGTAAGTGGTATCTTCCCCACTACAGATTAATTTTTTGGCAACTTGTTCCATACTAGCATCTAATGATGATCTAGTAAGTTATGTAGTACATTATTTATTGAGAGAATTGGAGCCTCATATTTCCATTGGATCCTTTGATACCTTCTAGAGCATTGTCCTCTCATATGATTAGAACTTCTTGGAAACTATGGGATTTTGAGGGTGATGAATAGGTCCCTCAAACAAAGTTTTTTTTCTTGTGTCAAGCTCATTCAAAAATGAGACAACTTCTTGGGGAAAAGTTCCATTTCTTGTGTCAAGCTCGTTAAAAAATGAAATAAGTTTTCATGAACATATTTCTTTTCCTATTTCAATCTCGTTAAAAAATGAAAAAAAATCCCCTTCTAAGCGAAGCACTTGATTAGATATTGTAAATTCTCAGTTGAGTCTCTCACCTGATCTCATAAATGAACCTTCATTCCATCCACCTATTAGTAAACAATAGTCTTCTTAGGTGAATTAAATGAAGCTTGAGGGGAATGTGCCTACAATTTATTCATTATATTGGGGGCGTGTGAACTTATTTCAAGCATAGTTTTTCTCTATTTCAAACTTCTGTAAAAAATGAAACCACTCTCAAACATAATTTTTATCATGTTTCAAGCTTGTCAAAAAATGAAACCAATTTCAAGCATAGTTCCCCATGTTTCAATCTTGTGTAAAAAATGAAACCATTCTCATCCTATTCCTATGATTTCAATTCTTATCTCCCTATTTCTATCATACGAGCCTTAGTTTTCTCTTTCAGTTGTCACAATCTCCTTGTCCAGCATACACATTCACTTGTTTTTCTTACCCTTTCCTAAGGAACCGCTATGACGAGTGGTCTTATTACCCAACCACTTGACCTCTAAATGTTTTAAAAAGTTCCATCATAATGAGAACCAATATTTATCCTTTTATACCACTCATTACAAAACATGGATTTCTCTTTCAGCTCTTTTCATAATCCCTAAACGTGAAAATATTGTCGAGCACTTGTATTTCAAATTCATTAAAGTAAATGAAAATACATCTACTCATTATAAGTTTAACCCTTTTCTGGATTAACATAGACTATTTACCAAAAAGTAATACCTTAGTCGAACACGGCTAATAGGTCCTCCTGAGTATTGTTTTCTACCTCTTTGGACTCAAGAGACTATTGAGGAAAAGGACCCTTTGGAGTTTTCTTTTTCAAACTCTCTAAACATGAGAAGGAGTAGAGTTAACTTCGTTGGACTTGTAAAAAAATTAAACATCAATGTAAGTGTCAAACATGATGAGGCCTAACCACTCCTTCTCAAGGTTCATTATACATACTTAGAAGGATTCATCTAAAGGATGAACTTACAGATGATGCATATGTTATCCTCCTCAAGCTTGTTAAAAATAAAGAGGTACCAAACAAAAATGGCAGGGAAATTGGAAAATGGATTACTCTACTTGTTAATGGTAGTGAGTCGATCTTGAACATAAAACTCCTCCACTTCATCTTTGTGGCCGTCAGTTGCAAAATATGCTTGTCTTTTGGTGCATCATACCTTTTCAAAGCCTTTGTTATTTGTTTTGGGTCAACGATGCTAATTTCATTCATTTTCACTGATGTGTTTAGGAGAAGTCATTCACTTGATATCTACTATGATACGTTTAATCCTACATTCATGTTTTTCCCTCCTAAAACAATTCCATATTAAAATCATTTTGTCTCAAATCATGATACTAGTTTCATGTCGTTTATGGGCGATGCATCAAGGCCCTCATGTGATGGTTCTCTTCTTGTTGACATTAGCTCATTATCCAGGAGGTTGACTTGCAGACTCTACCTTCAATACCTTAGAACTTGTATACATCAATGGAAATTTTCCTCACTCCCGGTGAAAGGTTTTTGTCACTCGCCTTCAACCAAAAAATTTTGTGTGGTGCTCGACTTCAAGTCATTCATTCACACCATGAAGATTGCATTATTCTACCTTAAGAGCCATTAACATCAACAATGGTTTCTCTCGCATTTGTTAACAACTTACATCATTGGCCAGTAATCATATGTTGTCTACCATGTCTGACTCTAACTTCCTTATTCACATGGTTAGACTGGCACGTTAGACGATTCAATGAATGAGATAGAAGACCCCAGATGTAGGTCCATCCATCTGGGATGTGATTTGAGGATTAATACACGATCATAACATATGATGGTGATTATCATATGAATAGTCCTCCAATCATTGATCCACCCTTTTCCATTAGTGCCATCATTATACATGTAATGTTAGCTTATGCGTTGACTATGGGTATGCTTCCCTCAACAAATATATCATGATGAAAATATATTGTAGTTGATGATGATTTGACGAGTTTCTCTTGATTCAAAATTGTTAAAAGGTAAAGCACTTCAATCATCATTCGTCATTTCTAACTTTGTTCTTTAGGGTCAATATGTTATAGGCCATTTTGTTGCATCTAAATAGGCCTACCAACTAGATCAATCAACATCCATGAACACCTTGTCATCATACCTACACAAAGCTCTAAGCATGACTCTCCAAAATACCTATGTTTCTGAGTTTGACTGCCTCATTATAATGCTTTTAAGTCCCAATGGTCCCTAGCCGTTTAGGGACATATGTTCAGCAGCAAGTTTCTCCCTTCTCCACCTTCTTTGATCAACAACAGGTTGTCCCTTGTTTGGGTTGTCTTGATTCTAGAAGCTCAAGAAAAATAAAACGAATCCCGAAGCTTCCTCTTCTATAAGTTCTATGATTTGTTACAACCTTTTACCTTGGATAAGAACTTTGAATTCTATATGATCTTGGATATTTAACCTCTTATCTCTTGAGCTCATCCTCCCCTTCTAAGTGGATCTGAAGCCTAGATTCATAAATGGAAATAATTCCTAAACTACCACACTCTCCTATAAATATATAGCCATCTACAAGATTAGGGCTGGAATTTAGAGACTAATAATACCGTCGTGTTGTTTCTTTGATGATAAGATATTTATCATTTCCATGTATTAGGATGACCTTGAGGTGTGCATTGTGACAAGAAAGGATAAGTCAGCTTGGGGAGATCTCTACAAGATCAATTTCCACTTTTGGTTGTAAAATCTCTCCCTTCCATATCAATACAAAGAGTATAACGTTTTCCTATATTTGTTATGTTATGTTTACATTCATATATTTCAATGCTATGTTGATCCATTGAATAGAGTGATTGGACAATGCTACAAGGTCATAGATATTTGGCTTGTGTTGAGTGTTTGTGGAGGTTCTAATTATAGGTACCAGAGCTACGACTCGAGCTTATAGGCCCAAAGGAGAATGAAGCTTGTGATGGATCCCAAGTAAGCATATTTCCATTCTCCAATTTCTCTAACAGTAACATTATATTATTTGCTTTCTATTGTTCTATAGTAGGCCACTAGGTCTAGGGAAGATAATTTTGTCTATAGCCATAGGTTTCATATAACAATATCCATTCTCAGTGTTTCTCCATTGATTTTATTAGAATGAAATCACCACATATTAACCATAAATCATACTAGAATGGGTCCAAAACCTTTTAGATTCTGAAGAAATTTATTTTTTTCCTAGTCAAGTGAGGACCATAGACATTGGTTATATATCCAATTTCATCTAAGTCAATTAACTAGAAGGAGGCCAAGATAATATGAGCAGTAGGTGTATAATTATTACTTTCGAGGGTTCCAAATCATAACAAAACTCCATGTGTGACTATTGGCATACATTGCTAGTGATTGAAAACCTTTCGAACTCTAGAATGCAATTCCACATATCTTTTCACTAAAACACGTGGGAAGTATCACCATAGGAATTTATAAATAGATATGTTCCTTTAGAAGAATTTATTCCATGATATAGTTGGGGACTTTAATGTTCAAATATATTATATTCATGGAATTTTGTTTTGGGTATAGGGAAATTTCTCTGTCATCAACATGGACTATCCTTAATTAGCTAACATTTCTCCAACTTGTCTGATCAAGTCCTTGTTGTGGCTATGCTATCCTTTTTTTACCATCTGTACTAGCTTACAAGGATCTTTAAACGTGTGATGGTAAATGCTTAGATAATGAATGAAAGAGTTGGATTCATGTTGAGTATTACCTTTTCATTTGCTTTCCTTGATATTATCTTTGTGAAGCATATGAATATGATGATATAGAATAGTTTACCTATACTTCCCAATTCCAATATTCTACTAGTTCTAATAGGATTTATTCACATAGATCCATGTTTTTTGTAGTGGCATGTGTATTATCTTCTTCAATTATTATTTTAGCCATCTTTGGAAAGGGTTCTACTAATTTTCTTGTTGAGTCTTCAACTTGTCCTTTTCTGAAATTAATAAGGAAATGGATTACTTCCTTCCCCATTTTGGAGGATTCATGATCATCATGTTTTGTTGAGATATCCTCTTGGGAGGTTAGAAACTCAAACTTATTTCTATATACAAGTTTTAGTCATGAACTCAGTGCCCCTTAGAAGCACAGATACACTTTCATTTATGTGGCTTTTCCAAAGCGATATTGGTTTATATTAGTGGACTAATCAGCATGAATTCCTTCAAGGTAAGAGGGAAAGCCTTGAACATGTGGCCAAAGGCATGGCACCATTGACATCAAAAGAGGATGTGCCCACATTTTAATAGCGACTCTAGATATTTTCTTCATAGTAAATATATATTAAAGCTAATAGATGCTATCATATAATCATATAGATACACATCGTAAAATAGGATGTGCTATCATCCTCTTTTTGTAGACTTAAAAAAATTAACTAAGTTGGCAATGGAATTACCGATTCCATCGAGAGTTTCTTATTCCTAGTATTCCTTTAGGAGAGAAATAATTTAGACATGCACCAAAATAGCTAAAAAAAATTCCTTCTTTGGGTTGTATTTATCCTTCTATAATCTCATGAAAAATCATGGCATTATTGAAGAAGTAAGGATCTTACTACAAAATTTATGTTCTACTCTCCATCCAAGAAACTTTTTTTGTACATAAGATTTTGTCTCCTAACTTCAACTTTATTTTCGATCCACTAGATCAATTCTTTTCCAAAAAGCTACATCCCTACAAACTTGTAGATCAAAGCATTATCTTGCATATATTAAATGTATTCTACAATCTTGCTATATTGAATTTCATATTCTGAATCTTGCATTTCACTAGATTTTGACTCTGCTAATATGCACACAACAATAGCTTATTTAAGTGGCCTTTCTCTTTTTTGATCCATAAATTGTTGTCGATATTCCACTTGATAGTTCGTGACAACAGTTCTCATAAATTATAC
>APFE031003711.1:8190-19483 GCA_000404065.3 Pinus taeda | reverse complement strand
TCAAAATATGTAAAGGTTACGATTAAGTTGGTTTATAAGTGAAAGGTGGCCATTTAACTTGGCCACCTTCAATCAGTCAACAAAGACAAAACAATTTGTCCTCTCACACGTGGCAGCAGTCAACTGAAAAATATAAAAGAGAAGGACAAAAGTAGTTAATGCTACAAAAGCATTAAGTGGGAATTGATTACAAGGAAGTGGGAAATGATGAGGTGGTAGTGGAGACCAACAGTCCAAAAATGGGAACCATACCTCGGCTGCTAGCACACCACCTCTCCCCAAATGACCATAAGAGGAAATAATCATTGTCCCCATGCATTCATGCATTCGTTTCCTCGAGGTTCACTCTCACAAGTTGCTCTCATACCCAAGCAACCTACAACAAGGAAGACACCATCATTTTTCTGCACAAGAATTCCTATAGGATTGCACAAGATTCCTACAGGATACATAGAGATAATCTGCAGGATAGGCCAAGAGGAGTTTCAAAGGGGAAAACACAGGGGTTGGACAAAGAAAAACACTATGAATATGTAGGCTCTATAATTACATCCCTATTTCCAAGTAAATTGAACAAAAAAATCCTCTAGTTTGAGTGAATTGGGCAGCGGTGCAAGAGAATTGTCCACACAATCATCTCAGTTTTTTTACTTCTACATTTCAAAATTGTATCAACTATCTCATCTCCTCAAATCTCACCAACCAAGATGACAGGAGGCTTTAAAAGAAGGGAACCCACTAACACAGTGAGAATCCAACAACACCCTCAGGTACTAGAAATATTCATAAGGCATAATTGGATGGGGTTTTTCAAAAAATCTAAGGGGTATGATGATGAGGTGGCCCGATATTTTTCCCTCTCCCTCATTCCACTTAATAGAGTCCATGCCACTATTGTGGTAAGAGGCCTCTCCATAGAGATCACCCCTGAACTCATCAATAGAGTTACCACACTTCCCCTAGGAGTACCATGGAGGAAGGAAGACAAAGGAGATAACGAGATTGCCAAAAGAAAATTCTTTTTAGAAGGTGAGGAACCCATTGAGGACAAAAATGGAGTAAGGAGAGAAAGTCTGCCATATCCCTGGAATGATGTGAGATGCCAACTTATCCAATACATATCATATGAGGGTAGGTATAGTGTGGTCTATGGCTATCATTTTAGGCTTCTTAAAGAGTTCAGATTTGGAGTAGAAACACCCCCTCACCATAGGCTCATCATACCATACTTCCTGTTGTAATCACTGATAGACACAAGCATCAAGGTGCAAGAGAGAAATTCCCAACAGTTATCTCACCATGGGTTAATTAGAATCCTTATATAATATTCCCTCCAAAAACTCAGAATTCCTATACAATGGTCAGTTTTCAGAGACATGCAAGCAAAGGAAGACATCAAAGCTCTCACATATGATGTTAGTCCTACTACTAGTGGAGAGGATGAGGAAGAGACTGAAGCAGAGGAAGAAGAAGTAGAGCAAGAGAAAGAAGAAATAGAAGGAGATGAAGATAAGATGGATGAAGAAGAAGATGAAACAAAAGAAAATGAGGAAGATGAAGAAGAAGAGGAGAAAGAGGAGGATGATGATGAAACAAAAGAGGATGTTAAGGAGGAAACTGATAAAGAAGATGAGGATATACAAGAGGAAGAAGAAAGGAAATACATAGGTGAAGAAAGAAATGGGGAAGAGGGGGCAGAAGAAAATGAGGAGTCACCTAGGTTGTCTCCAGAATCCACTAGGAGAGAGGCAGCAGCTACCCTCACTACTCTTGGCACCCCCATCAAGTAAAAAGGAAAAAGACAGAGGCAAACCCCATTACATTTCAGGACAAGGAAAAGCACAAGAATAAGGCAAGGGAAACCCCAAACAACAGCCAAAATACCCATTGTGATTGAGGACTCACCTAAACAATAGGAGAAAATGTCCTCTCTTAAGTCTCCTGTCACCTATGTGAGAAGGCTTACGACTAGTTCCACCTCCTCCAAGGGAAAAGCAATCCTACAGGATACACAGCAGAATCTACAGGAAGCAGAAGCAGTCCTATAAGATACTCTGTTGAACCTACAAGAGACACAAAAATTGGAAAAGGAGGTAGGCTAGCAGCGAGAAACTAAAGAAGAGGACCCAGAGTCAAAAGAACCTAGCCCCCAACCTAACCATGACTCGTACTACAGGTTTATTGAAGGAGGCAAGGTCATTCCTCACAAATTTTCTATTCCACTATTCTTTGAGCTTGAGAAGGAGAGAACCATAACTCGCAGATGGATGCAGATCGCCAAATCCAAGTGGGTGGAAGACATTGGGAACATGGAGGAGAAGCTCAAGGAGATGGGAAAAGAGTTAAGTAGCTTGAGAGACAGAGAGGCCATAATGAAAAATCAACTAAAAACAGAAAATACATGGTTGAGAGGACAACTGCAAGAAAGAGAGAATCAATTAGCATGTATGGCTAGTCTCTCTTTGGAAGCAATCCAGTGTAAGATGCCAACTAAGTCCTATGCCCTATACCTCAAGGAACAATGGTTGTAGTTCCAGATCAAGACCCTAGCACAGAGAGGCACCATGCCATTTCAAGACTACAGGTAGTTCATTGATCTTTGTGATCATAGCACACTAGAAGATAGGGCCAAGATGTCTGAGTTTTATTTGCACAACATGGCCTTAATAGAAATGAATGTATGGGACCCTAATGCCAAGCTAGGAGATTTACAATTGATGGGTTTCGCACCATGGATGAACCATGAGGAATCAAGGGCTACATAAATGAAGAAGATATGGCAAGAGCAAAAATTGAACCTCTTATGATCAGAGCTGAACAATCAGATCCCATGGCCCTTATTAGTACCCATAATTTGATTGCAAATGATCCTCAACTTGCACCTAGGTATCTTGCTACCCAAGAGCAAGCAAATTCACATTTTGAGGACATGTTCAGGTTGTTAGGGGATGATAGCATACATGCCTGCCTAAGGAGATGGAACACATTTCCATACAGCTTAAAGATAAGCGAATACCACTCTCCTAAAAGATTGAGAGGCACTAAATAGGGCACCCATGTACAAGCAATATATGCAAAGGTCGAAAGTAAATTGGTTTGGCCCAAAACTCAATCCACCACTACTCTTATGAATGCAAGAAGGAAGGAAGGAACAAGAAGAAAAGAGGCAGTGGGAGGAGGTAGAAAAGAAAGTAGGCTTCTATGAACAAGAAGAGGAAACCATAGTAGAGGCATGGGATTTCAGGTAGGCCATTAGAGCTATGAAGGATATGGATATTGACTGAGTTGCTCAGAGGATGAGCAACACTTTCAATAGGGGGTGATGATGAGCCTCATCATTGGGTAACTATATGGGCCTTAATTCACCTCCTAGCTTAGTCAAACCAAGTTTTCTCTCAACTTATTACATGTGTTTGATTATATTTTGTTTATGAGATGAGTTAGAGTTGGATATTATGCCTAGTGGACTAATATGCATTGAATGCAGGATTGAAGGAGAAAATCAAGGAATTTTCGAAAATACTAAGGTTAAAACTCAAATGGGACAAGGGAGAGGAATTTTAGGAGGTAAATCCTCCTCATTTACTTCTCCCCCATTCGAATATTCCTCCATCCATCACACCAGCTCAGAGTGCAAGCAGCCAAGCCATGAGGATTAGAAGGCAACCAAGCAAGTGAGAGACAAAGAGCTAGTTTATCTCAAGTTTGGGAGCCAAGCCTCCCTAATTTTAAGCAAGTCCTTGGGGACTTCAGTTGTATAAGTAGAGAGGCCTAGAGGCTCATTAGGATTCCAATTTTGCTGTAAAACTCTAAGCTATTTTTGAGCTCCAGACTTGTGAAAGTTTTATTGATGTAATTTTCTGTTTTGGTAATAAGAATGAGTTTTTTTTTTAGCCAGCACTAAGTTAACTCAGAGGGCTGAAGCTCTTAGGTTAGGGCCCAACCCTAGCAGCCAAGGCTCCTCTTTCTTGTATCTATATTTTTAGATTAGTCTCATAGCTTCATTGTTAATTTTCCTTTAGATGTGTTTTCATTGCAAGTAGTGTAGATTGGATTGGTTGTTTATTAGTTTGCTTCCATTTGTGTCAGGGATAAAAGGAGTATCACAAGGTTTTTAGTGGATGTCCTGGCCTCATTTCCTCCCCTTGAGATCATGATTTGAGGAAGGGACCCTTATGCAGCCCCAAAAACACAGATTTCTATTTCTTGCTTAAGCTTTAGATTTTATTGTATTTAAGTTAGAATTTGATCAGTTTTGAAAAGTAGGATTTAATTTCCATATCTTCTATCTTCACTCTTGCAGTAGATCTCATCCATGCTTTCATTCCTTTCAACAACTTTCCACATGCATCATGTAGGCAGTTAACTCATTAATTCTACTTTTCTAGCTTATGAGAATGCTTATTGTTTACATAGCTTCTTGGGAATTATACATGTTTTATGTAGAGCAGGCATTTCAAGAGTATACAAAGACTTCATAGCTAGCAACCACCTTCCACTTCATCCACCATAGTTATTCCTTGTTTTCACCATTGCCTTCACTAGTTTTCATCATTTTCATAGAAATTCTTCCAAGCACACTGAGTGAATCCAACCATCATCTATCTTTTATGTTGACTCCTGAGTGATCCTAGACCTTCCCTCACTTCATTCCACCCATCTACCACCTTCCTTAAGCCTTCCATCACCTCCAATACCTTCCAGTTTCCTCTCAGTTGTATCCTATAGGTTTACAGGGAATCTTGTAGGTTTCTAGTACATCTTGTAGGTTTTCCTGAAATGGCCTATTTTGAGGCCGAATTGAGGGAAAACCTCTAGGAAGTCACCAAAGGCATCCCAAGGGTCTCCCACACCATCCAACCATATCCTAACACTTCTAGCTGATAAGCGCTGGTATTGTAGCAAGGATGATGCAACTCCTGGGCTACCAGCTTTACTTATCAACCTGAGGTTCGTACAAACTTGGACGTGACAGTGTTGTATGCACAAGTAAAAGTGATGGTTCTTCTTGTTGTCACTATTTAGCTAGAGAGAGACCATTGGGGTTCCAAGACAGACTTCTATAGATTTATAATAAGCTTGATTCTTTGATGGAAGAGGGGAAATCTACTCTAGGAGAGTTACTCTACTGCAGTAATGGAAAAGGCCAACATGTAATGCTAAACCACACCATACCCTAGTTAACCATTTAAGAAGTTATGCTAAGTATAATTGCTAAATCAACAGTAAAAAAATGCTACTATCTAAGTTGCAGAAGTACAAAGCATCAAACCATACTAATGTGCAAGCAAAGAAACTAAACTAAATTTGTTTTCATTTTTTTGGTTTCTTACGCAAAATCAAGTATGCAAACTATTTTTTCTGTGGATGTGACAGGTGGATGAAAGGTGTTTGAGGAAGGCTAGAAGGTTTATGGAGTGGTTGGATGGTTTGGAGGGGCCCCAGGAGGCTTTTTGTGACTTCCTAGAGGTTTCCCATCAATTCGGCCTAAAAACAGGTCGTTTCAGGAAAACCTGCAGGATGTACTAGAAACCTACAAGATGATCTTGTAGGAATTACAGGAAAACTACATGATACATTAGAGAGATAATTGTGAGGTTTTGGAGGTGTTTGGAAGATTAGGAAAGGTGTGTGATGGTTGGAATGGAGTGTTAGAAGGTCTAGGAGCACTCAGAAGTCAATATCCAAGATAAGAGACAGCTAGATTCACTCAATGTGTTTAGGGAAATTTCAATGAAAAATGACGAAAAACTAGTGAGGGTGATGGTAAAACAAGGGATGGATAAGGTGGATGAAGTGTAAGGTGGCTACTAGCTATGAAGTCTTGGTCTCCTCCTAAGGTATCTGCTCTGCATAAAACATGTGTGTCTTCCAAAAATAACTATGCAACAAGATACATTTTCCATAAACTAGAAAAGCATGAATCAATTGCCTATATTTTGCATGAAGAATGTTTTTTAAGGGAATGAAAGCATGAGTGAGATCTTATTGTAGAAATGGAGATGGAAAAGGATGACAATGATAACTACCTTGCAACATTAACTAACTACTGAATTAAAAACAACAAACTCCAAAGCTCATAAAAGAACTAGAAATTTGTGTTTTTGGGTCTGCTAAAGGGTCCCTTCCTCAAGTCATGGTCCCAGAGGGAGGAAGTGAGGTTGAGACACTTTTTGAAAACCTTGTGGTGATCCTTTTTCTACTTTCTAACCTGCTACTTGAAAGAAGGCACAAATGGAAGCAAACTATCACACAACCAATCTGGTCTACACTACTTGTAATGGAAATGCATCTACTAAAAAACTAACAACTAAGATATGAATATACACTAAGAATACATGTACAATAAAGAGGAGCTTTGGCTGATAGGGTTGGGCCCTAACCCAAGAGCTTCAGCCCTCTGATTTAACTCAGTTCTAGCTCAAAACAAAACTCATTCTTATTACCAAAACAATAGATTGCATCAAAACAATTGTCACAAGTCTTGCAGCTCGAAAAATAGAGTAGAGTTTTACAATAAAAAATCTGAATCCTACTCAGGTCCTAGGCCTCTCTACTTATACATTTGAAGTCTCCAACGAATTCCTTAAAATTAGGGACACTCGGCTCCCAAACTTAAGATAAACTAGTGCTTTTTCTTTCACTTGCTTAGTTGCCTTCTAGTCCTCATGATTTGGTTGTTTGCAATCTGAGCTGGTGGAGGAATATTTGAATGGAGGGGTAGTAAATGAGGAGGATTTACCTCCTATAATCCCTCTCCCTTGTCCCATTCCATTTTTGACCTTGGTCATTGCCAAAATTCCTTTGTTTTCTCCTTTAATCATGCATTAAATGCACATTAGACCACAAAGCAAAATATCCAACTCTAACTCGTCTCATAAATAAAATATAATCAAAAGTATGGAATAAGTTGTGATAATAGTAGGTTTGACTAACTTAGGAGGTGAATTAAGGCCCATATAATTACCCAATGATGAGGCTCATCATCACCCCCCTAATGAAAGTGTTTCTCATCCTCCGAGCAACTTAGTCAATATCCATATCCTTCATGGCTCTGGTAACCTCTCTAACATCCCATGCCTCTATTGTGGTCTCCTCTTCTTGTTCATAGAAGCCTGCTTTTTTTTCTACCTCTTCCCACTCCCTCTTTTCTTCTTCTTCTTTTCTCCCTTCTAGCATCCCTAAGAGTAGTGGTGGACTGAGTTTTAGGCCTATCCAAATGACCTTCAACCTTTGCATAGATTGCTTATACGTAGGTGTCCTACTGAGTGCCTCTCTTAACATTTGAGGAGAGTGATATTCTCTTATATTTAGGTTGTATGGAAATGTGTTCCATCTTCTTAGGCAAGAATGTAAACTATCATCTCCTAGCAGCCTAAACATGTCCTCAAAATGTGAAATTGCTTTCTCTTGGGCAACAAGTTATCTAGGTGCCAGCTGAGGGTCATTTCTAATCAAATTATGGGTACTGATGAGGGCCATGGGATTTGATTGTTCAACTCTGATCAAAAGAGGTTCAGTTTTCTCTCTTGCCAATATCGTTTTCATCTCTGCAACCCTTAACTTCTCATGGTTCATCCATGATTCCAAATCCATTAATTGTAGATCTCCTAGCTTGGCATTAGGGTCCCATACATTCATGTTTGTGAGGGCCTTTTGTGGAAATAAAACTTAGCCATTTTGGCCCTATCCTCTAGTGTACTTTGATCACAAAGATCAATAAAATGCTTGTAGTCCTGAAATGGCATGGTTCCCCTGTGTGCTAGTGCCTTAATCTGAAACTACAACCATTGTTATTTGAGGTAGAGAGCATAGGATTTAGTTGGCATCCTACGCTGGATTGCCTCCAAGGAGAGGTTGGCCATACATGCTAGTTGGTTCTCTCTTTCCTGTAGTTGTCCCCTTGGCCATGCATTTTCTGTCTCTAGTTGATTTCTCATTATAGCTTCTATATCCTTTAAGCCACTTAGTTCTCTACCCATTTATTTGAGTTTCTCCTCCATGTGCCCAATTTCTTCTACCCCTTTCTATTTCATGATCTGCATCCATCAGTGAGTTTTGGCCCTCTCCTTCTTAAGCTCGAAGAATAGTAGGATGTAAAATTTTTGAGGTATGACCCTACCTCCTTCAATAAACCAATAATAGGAGAACATGTTAGGATGGGGGTTGGGTTCTTTTGTCTCTAGGTCCTCCTCTTTAGCTTCTTGCTACTCCCCTACCTTTCTTTCCAATTTCTATGCCTCCTAGAGATTCAACAGATTATCTTGTAGGATTGTTTTTGCTTCCTGTAGATTTTGATGTGAATCCTGTATGATTGCCTTACCCTTTGAGGAAGTTGATCTAGTAGTAGGCCTCATTACATAGGTGATAGGGGACTTAGGGGAAGGCATTTTATATTTTTGTGTAGGGGAATCTTCAATCTCAATAGGAATTTTGGTTAATGTTTATGGCTTCCCCTGTCTTATTCTTGTTCTCTTTCTTGTCCTCAAATATAGTGGGGTATCCCTCTACCTTTTTCCCTTTTGATTGGTTGGCGTGCTAAGAGTACTGAGGGCAGTTAATGCCTCTCTCTCAGTGGACTCTAGAGACACCCTAGGTGACTCCGCCTTGTGTTTCCCCCCTCTATTTTATTGCCTTCTTCCTTTCTGTCTTTCCTATCTTCTTCTTCTTGTAAATATTCATCATCTCTATCAGTTTCCTCCTTAATTTCCTCCATTGTTTCTTCATAATATTCCTTCTCTTCTCCCTCTTCTTTTTCATCTTCATCCTATTCTTCTATGCATGTTCCTTCTTCATCCATCTCATCCTCATCTCCTTATGTATCTTCCTCTTCCTGTTTTACTTCCTCTTCACTGATAGTAGGACTAACATCATAAGAGCTTTGTGTAGGTTTTAAACCTGTACAAAAATTACCTGCATACGAATTCTAAAACACAGAAAATAAACAATGCGAGAGCATAACACATAAAACACATATGCACAAAGATTTTCCCCTGGATCCCAAAACTGGGACTACCACTTTGATTTTTCATTTTTTTCCTTTCAATGTTACAATATATATTTATACATGCCAAATCATCCAATACCATGGTCTAAAAACCATCGTATCCAAAACCATGTACCGAAAACCATAGGTAGGTTCGCCCAACCTAATATAGGGTCCAAAAAAAAATTTCCTGGGGCGTTGCCTTGGACCCCATAGAGGGGGCCTACCTGCCCCCCTCAAACCCCCCCGTTACGCAATAGGCGCAATGAAGGGGGGGTGGAACTATGTAGGTTAGTCGTGGAAAGAATATAACACAACCCAACTTTCTTTCCACAGGGGGCCACAGGAGAGCTTAGTCATTTTTCCAACCCTGAAACGCCCATTGTTTCTCTACACCAGGAGAACTTTTCAGAGCTCGCATATTTTGTCAATGCATCTGCAATATTCTTCAAAGTGTCCACCTTTACCAGCAGCACCTTTTTGTCTTCTATCATATCCCTCACAAAGTGATACTGAACATCAATGTGCTTTATCTTTGAATGATATGCAGGGTTATTTTCGAACTTTGGTTGTCATAGTCTATCCTTATAACTTCCTATACTAACCCCATAATTGAACACAATCTCTGCAACCAAACTGCTTCCTTGCTTGCATGAGTGGCTGCCATGTATTTTGCCTTTGTAGTTGATAGTGCCACTACAGATTGTTTCTTACTCATCCAACTGACTACACCTCCAAATAGGTTAAAAACATACCCACTTGTACATATTCTCTGATCCAGATCTCCAGCCCAGTCTGCATCAACAAAGCCATGAATATCCAACACTCTGTCCAATCTTGGTCTTCCTTGGCAGCACAAACCATAATCACTAGTGCCACAAAAATACCTAAAAACCCACTTCACCACTGTCCAATGCTCCTTTCCTAGTTTTGACATAAACCTGCTCAATACTCCCACTAAATGTGCAATGTCTCATCTAGTACAAACCATTGCGTACATCAAGCTACCAACTGCACTTGCATATGAAAGCAAGACATATCCTCTTCCTCTTCTTGTGTCTTGGGACACTGTTCAGCAGATAAATTTACACCTACAGGAATAGGGACCTTCATCGGTTTACTATCTTGCATATTAAACCTTTGTGGTATTATCTCGACATACTTCCTATGGTTTAACTAGAGCTTCCTCTTTGTGCAATATCTTTTAATTTCCATGCCCAAAATGTAGTTTGCAACACCAAGATCTTTCATGTTGAATTTGGAGGACAATTGGGTCTTCAAATCCTAGATAATTTCTTTGTCATTTCCAACCAGCAATATATCATCCACATACAAGACCAGATAAATAACACGGTCACCAATTAATTGAAAATACACATAGTGATATGCTTTTCTTCTGGTGAAGCCAAGTCCCCGTATAAATGTATCAAATTTATGATACCACATCCTTGATGACTGTTTTAACACATACAGAGACTTCTTTAACTTGCATACCAGTTCTTTCTTACCCTTCACTGCAAAGTCTCCAAGTTGCTTCATGTAGATCTCCTCTTCTAGATCCCCGTGAAGAAATGGTGTCTTCACATCAATCTATGCTACCTCAAAATCAAACGCAGTAGCAACAGATAAAAGTAACCTAATAGAAGTTACCTTGGCAACAAGAGAAAAAAATATCACCAAAATCAATTCGTGACACCTAGGAATAACCTTTTACTACTAAGAGAGCTTGTTATTTCTCCACCTTTCCTTCTGCATTTGTCTTCTTCTTGAACACCCATTTGCTACCAATGCATTTCCTTCCAGCCAGAAATTCCACCAGATCCCAAGCCTCATTTTTGTGCAAAGATTCCATTTCATCAACCATGGCCTCTTTCTAGAGTTTTCCATCCTCTGAATCTATTGCTTCCTTCACAGTTCTGGGATCATCATCAGTAATAGATAAAGAAAAATTTTAACAGAAAGCAGATGGACTATACCTTTCTAGCTGCCTTCTTTCTCGAATTGATCTTCTCACACCCAGAGTTTGTGGCTCTTCATCTTCTGATTCTTCCTCTGTTGTAGAGTCTGATTCTTCCTCCTTCAGCTCAAATTCTATCTTCTCAGGTTCCTTTGGTTGGAATTCATGTTTAATAACATCTTTCACCTCTCTGAACACCACATCTCAGCTATACACAACCTTCCTTGTTACTGGGTTGCAAATCTTATAACCCTTTAAACCATCCTTATACCCAATAAAGATGCACTTTTCAAATTTACTATCCAACTTGGTTCATTTCTCCTTTGGAACATGTACATATGCATCACATC
>APFE031003704.1:724-22830 GCA_000404065.3 Pinus taeda | reverse complement strand
GGAAACAAGGGTTTCCTGTACAAATGGGGGAAGTGCAGAAGGCACAAGGGTCTTTAGACCTGGTCAGGGGAAAAATCTTAGTATAATAACCTTTCTCTCTCCTCTCTCATGCCTTCCCTTTGATGTCTTTTTATACCACTCCCAAAGTAGTTTTTTAGTTAGGAGTTGGTTGGGAATAGTTGGGCCACAGGCACTAACAGGTGATCAACAAGTAAAACCTGCGATCTCCACCCGAAAATAAGGAATTTTATATTTTTTTAAGTGTTTTAATACATATACGTGGGTTGGGTATATGCAAACCCGCGTATACACGCGTTTAACTAAGGGCAATGTCGCGTACAAGGAATAAAACACAGTTTTTTAAATTTGGGACCAGGTCTGGAAGGAGGGGTTGCCCTAGGCCATGAGTGCAGCACCACAAACCATAATAGTGATATTTGGAGCTATAACAATGAGGAACATAATTACATGACACCCATACCGCTTATTGGAGCTTTATAACAAAGCTTATAGAATATTTACATCCATATATGTATATACATATACCAAAACATCACACAAAAACACATTCCAGAAACATTCGCTCAACTAGAGAATAGAGAAGGATACATACCCTGAATTTGATCAACCATCTCCCATGTAGCTTCATTGGGCCCAAAGTGCTTCTACTGCACTTTAACCTGCTCAATTGCTCGGTTCCATAGCATGAGCATCTCTCTCTGCAAAATACATTATGGTTCTGACTAGAATTCTCCCTCTGACTCTACTTGTGATACAGACCTGTCAATCATATGATCAAAATCTTTAACATACTTCTTAAGCAAGGACACATGGAAAACATCATGGAATTTCACTGTCGGAGGTAGTGCAAGTTGATAGGTTGCTTGTCAAATCCTTTCAAGAATATTGAAAGGTCTACAAAACCAAGGTGCCAACTTGGCACATGATCCAATCTTCAAGGAGCTCTTTTTAGGCTTGATGTGAAAGTACACCTATTCCCCAACCTGAAACTCCTTAAACATCATGTTCTGATATGCTTAATTGTTTTGTCTGTCTTGTGCTTCCTTCATATTCTTATTGATCACCTACATTTCTTGTTCCATCTCTACCAACATGTCTAGTCCTATCAACACCTTGTTCACTAGATCACTTCAACTTATGGGAGTATTACAACTCCATCCATATAGTGCCTCGAACAGACTCATCCTCAATGACCCTTGATACCCATTTTTGTAATCAAACTCAAGCAATGAAAGGCACTCCTCCCATCTCCTCTATTGATGCATCACATACATCCTTAACATGTCCTCCAATATCTTGTGGACCCTATGATGCAAGAGCATTAGAGCTTCGAATTCATCAAGCTTTTTGAAGATAAAACTCCAAACTAGGTTTCAATATTGTAAAGGAATTATAATTCCTTAGTTCTAAATATTCTTAGTTATTTAAATTATTATATTCTGAAGGAATTGTAATTCCTTAATAGTAAATATTCTTATTTCATTTAATTATTATAGAATAGCTTTAGAAAAATCTATGGATAAGAAAGATTTTTCTATAAGGAAAAAGATAATTTATCTTGAAAATCATGAGAGCTTTATGGAATAAATCATGAGAGTTTTAGGGAAAAAATCAGGAGTGATTTATGGATGTAGAAAAATACACTTTTATTATAACTTTGTATTTAATTATTGTAATCCTACAGACAATAAGAACTAATGGCCAAATGAATGTGGAATCAGGCCAAGAGAGAAATGTATGATTGTGAGGTTATTCATGTACAATTTTTCTTTGTTCATGGAAATGCATATTTTCCAAAAGCGTTGCGTGCTATGTTATATTCTCCGAGTTTGCATGAAAACATTAATTTGAGATTGCATGAAATCATTGAAGTGGAACAATTTGCATGAATTGTTGGAGAGGTGAGATTTATATTATCTTATTTAAAAGTATTTGGGATGTCATTAAATGAGAATTGGCTATCAGGAATAAAAATTTGGTTATGAGCCTGTTTTACATATGGGTAATGTTTCATACTTAGCTTGGTCATATATTAAGTTAAGATTCCAGGTGCGTGGAAGTGGACATAGTAGGAAAAGTCAAATATTCTTGCTTCAAGTGGTATCAGAGCAGAAGATCTAGAGACAACTGAAGACTTTTGCTTAATAGTATGGAGAAAAGAATCAAATGAAATTAAAACAATGGTAGGTAAATTGATTTTGGGTTTTTCTATAATTTGTGGATATTGATGATAGGTACTAGCGATTGAGAAGGAGGATGTGGTGAGAATTCTGACATCGAGCATAGTTGTGATGGAGGAAAAAGAGTGAGTGTAGAAACTTTTTTTTTTGTAAGCTGAGGTGGAACTCTTTCTATTACTGGATAGAAAATAAACCATTACATAGTATCAAAACATATCAGACCCGCCCACATGGGGAAACCGGGTACTTAGTCCATCTATAGTTTTTGATGGCTGCCCAAAAGAAGAAGGCCCATAATCTGATAATCTTAGCTAAATAAACAAGGCAATCTTGAGATTTTCTAATACTACTAGTCTACAAGAAGTATATATCTCTACCTAAATCAGACAAAAAACTGATACTACAGAGACTATGAGTTTTCCTAAACATATCTCGAGTCAAGCATTATCCATAGCTAGTTGCGGACTTGTTCCACGCTCTGCATCTTGTTGGTCCCCCTTCAGCAGCTGCAGAATTGTGTCCAACTTTTCCTCTTGCTTTGCCATCGTAATGCGAATGAAGCTCAATTCCTTGCGCAGGTCCGAGTCTCCCTTGGCTAGCTCGACCATCTCCTTGGCTACCTGTTCAAGGGCTTTTTCCATCAGCCGCTTCATAACCTAGTAGATGTGCAAGGATTGCTTGAATAAGGACATTCGTCCCCTGGTATGGCCTGGATCGTGAAGCAGAAACTCCCAATCCGCCATTTCATCTTCAGACTGGTCTTGGAGAGACTCTTCCTCCAGAAACTGCATAACTCTCCTGACTGCTGGGTTTGTGTTACGGTGGTATGCTCTTTCAGCTCTCCGGATTCTAAGATTCACGGTCCTCCTTGGCAGTTTAGCAGGCTTCGAATCCTGCCTGGAACTTTCCCCCTTCTCCTGCGTCCTCCTTCCCTATCCTCGGCCCCTTTTCCTACTCGCATTCGCACCACTGTCAGGGCTCATCGCCCGTTTTCTCATGCCATAACAACGAACTGTCGTCTCCTTCGGGGCAGAGTGGTCGTATTCCATATGATGACGCTCCTCGTCTGCAATCCTGTCCTGATAGAAGGACCTCACATTCTCTTCTCCTCGGGGCAGCTCCTCCTCAGATTCGTCCTCGATCTCCCAGACCTCTGCCGGTTGATCGTCCTTCAGAACTCCTTTCCCTTTCCGGTTCTTATCCTCCACAGATGAGTTATGTTTCTCCTCTGCCTCCCTGGTTTTCTGTCTTTTTTCCATGTTGCCCACGGTTCCACCGCAGTGAAAACTTTGACAATCGGAAGCCTTCCTCCTGATTTGTTGTCTCTCAACCGGACTGTCCGCACCTCTCCAAATTTGGAAACAGCCGAGTAACTGGTTCTTCTCCCCTAGATGATTATAAATTAGATTTCTATCCTCCGCGTATGCCTTCGGGTCGGAATTCATTTTCCGTCGGTTGCTTGCCAGGGTGACGTTGCATTTCGCCATCATTTCGTGATTAATGTTCGCTATCAAGAGGTCTGACAGACCATTCCCACCTCCTCTAAGATTGCGATCCTTTATATATTCGCCTTGGTTTAGATCTTGGGCCGTCCCCCACGCGCGCCGCCCCTGTACTCCTCTACTTCCTGTTATCATGTCTTATCTCTGCCCCGATTGAACAAGGTTCATGACTCGGAGAGTCCACGTCCTCCTATTGCTCCAGCTCATCATTCCTCGTATTTCTGCCTGTGGCTTGATCATGGTCTGCATTGATTATGGCTGCCAGGTCCGTCCACTCCCTGTTCCCGCACACCACTCTCCATTGAGCATCAACCGTGCTGCCGCGGCCTCTGCATCCCCAGTTTGCCAAGAAATCGGCCGCCTGATTCCCTTTCCTTCTCACATGATTTATTATCTTATATTTGATTCTTTGCAGAAGGTCAGTGATTTCCTGGACAATTCTCGCTGTTCGCCAGCTGTTCATGACCTTCTCCCAACTTCGACCGTTGCTGAGCTTCTTCAGCATTTCCACCGCAATCTGGGAATCTCCCGTAATTTCTAAATTAGTGTAACCATTTCTTACAGCAATCCGCAGACCTTGATGAAGAGCCCAGAACTCTGCCTCATTATTTGTCATTTCTCCTCCCCAATCTGCGAAGATCCATCTTACCTGATTGCTGTTGTCACGAAAAATGCCTCCGAAGCCCGCTTTGCCTGGGTTCCCCTTCGAGGCCCTGTCGAAGTTCAATTTTATGAAATTTCCTCTGGGGTAGCTGAATTTATCAGGGCTTTGAATCTGCATCTCATGTCTGGCATTTTGTTTGTGGTGGACCATCTCAAACTTCAAATTTAATTTGTTTAGGATTCCTTCCTCCACGTGGTTTGCCTTCCAATCCTCCCCCACCCATTTGTCAACCAGGATTGTTTCTTGCATTAATTTGACTGCTCTTCCCCAAATTACTTCCGGTTCCTTTGCTATGTTCTGAAATATCCTGCGATTCCTCTCCTTCCAGATCATCCAGAGTACAAACCCTGAGATGAGAGCCCATGCTCTTCTGACCACTTTGCATTGAAAAATTTCCTTATTCCATTGAAAAACCACTTCGTTGAACTCACTGGGGGCAGTTTCGGGTTTGCCAAAGGTTCGTTTAATGTTCATCCACAGGATCCTTGCAAATGGACAGTTTATCAGCAGGTGATTTCTGGTTTCCCCATCAGTGTTACAGAGGCAGCATCTTGATGGGCCATTAAAGCCTTTTTTTTGAATTCGATCCCAGGTTAGGATCTTATTCTTTGATGCCAGCCATATAAATATGGAGACCGGCCACCAACTACTTTCCCATATAATTTTCCAGTCTGGATTCTCTTCATTTCTAGTTTGAGAAGTGGTTAGGTAGTAAGCCTCCTTGGTGGTGAACGAGCCTTTCATCGAATTCCCCCACCTAAGGATGTCCCTTCCATTGCGGGCTTTAATCTTTCTGGATTCTACCTCCTTCCTGTAGGCTTCTTGATGGTCTTGGCTGAGCTCTCTGTCCCACTCCGTCGGATCAATCCATATTCTCCAACTTTCTTCTGGGTTATTAGCTTTCCAATAGTCTCTGACATGAGTTCTACCTCCTCCTATTCTGTCTCGAATCTGATGAAGTCCATGAATTCTACTCAGTCTTTCCTTCTGATGCCACTTATCTTCCCAGAAGTTAGCTTCTTCACCACCTCGGATCTCCCAAAAGGTGTGCTTTTCAACCAAATCCCTGTTTAGACGAGCTAGGTCCCAAATAGAAGACCCTTTGGGAGTTTCTCTCTGCCTTAAGATCTCAACTGTAGAGTCAGGCATGTTATATTTTTCTTTCCATATGGTTTTCCAAAGATCATTGCCCCCCCTGAGCCAGCACCACCAGAGTTTCGCTCCCAGAACCCTATTGAGAATCTCAGGATCCCTCAACCCCAATCCTCCTTTCTCCTTTCTTTCAGTTAACTGACTCCAGGAAGCTAAGGCCCATTTTTTCTTCTGATCAGGCCCTCTCCATATAAAATTCCTGATGACCTCTCTTATATTTGTGCATACACCTAAGGGGGTAGCCATTATCGATAAAGGGTAGATAGGGATGGCTTGAAGGACTGATTTTGCCAGAACTATTCTGCCAGCTATGTTTAAAGCTCTAAAGGCCCAATTTGCTACCTTATTGCTTAGCTTATCCAGGACACCTTGCCAATTTTTCATCTTTTTGGAGGTAAAGTCCAAGATGTTGCCCAAGTATTTTGTAGGTAGTTCTCCTCTCCTAAAGCCCAGAAGTCTTATGAGGTGGGCTTTGACCTGATCCACTATATTAAATATGAAAACACAAGATTTATCTCTATTGATTTCCAGACCAGAAGCCTCCGCAAATAGATCCAAGATTCTTCTAAGGTGTCTTACTTCTTTGACTGTTCGTTCTCCGAACAACATGATATCATCAACAAATTGCTGATGAGTTAAGGGCAGATTATTTCCCCATAGCTTAAGGCCTTTTATTCTGTTTGCTTCTCTTTCTTTTTTAATAAAGCGCCCCAGCCCTTCAGCAGCTAGAATGAACAGAAATGGAGATAATGGATCTCCCTGTCTAATACCTCTAGAAGCATTAAATGTTTTCGAGGGGGTCCCATTAACAAGAATAGAAAAATTTGGAGAAGAAATTATGCTATGAATCCAATCAATCCACCTCCTATTAAAACCAAAACTTTCAAAGACTTTTTCCAAATAATTCCAATTTAGTCTATCATACACCTTTGACAAATCTAATTTGATCATCATAACCTTTTGCTTTTTTACTTTTAATGAATGAATAACTTCTTGAGTTACAACCAGACCATCAAGGATCTGCCTTCCTTCAACAAAACCTGTTTGTTCAGCAGATATTAATTTGTCCAGAAGGGGTTTTAATCTCTTGGCAATCATGGATGTTATAATCTTATAAATAAAATTACACAACGCTATGGGTCTGAAACCATTGGCATCTTCCAAATTATCTCCTTTAGGAATTAAAGCATAGAAAGTGGAGTTAATGGTAGGCCATACCTTCTGGTTCATCCTAGATTCTTCTACCAGCTCCAGAATCTCTTTCCCCAGGAAGTTCCAACTCGCCTGGAAGAAATCAACTGTGAAGCCATCCAGGCCTGGAGCAGTACCTTTCTTCATTGCCTTCACAGTTTCCTCTATCTCTTCTAAAGTGACAGCTCTCATCAACGCCTTATTTTGGTCTTCTGTGACTAAGCGCGGAATGGCCGAGCATATTTCCTGGATTTCTTGCATTCGGTCAGCTTGAGGTTCACTTAAAATTCCTTTATGGTGATCAATAAGGAGTTGTTCAATTTCAGCTTGCTCAACCACTCTATTCCCATTCTTGTCTTTGATAGATAGGATCCTGTTTCTCTGTCTATGTTTGATCATAGCTTGGTGAAAGAATTTAGTGTTTCTTTCCCCCTCCCTTAACCACCTTATTCTTGATTTTTTCCGCCAGAGGACTTCTTCCTGCTTCCATCTTTCTTCAAGTTTTCCAAGTATTACCCCTTCCTTGCTGATGCTTTCCTCTGTTCTGCCTTCCATTATCATCTTTTGTTGAAGAGATTCCATTTCTTTTTCTAGTTTTTGTTTGTCTTCCATAATGTTACCAAACTCCTCCTTGTTCCATTTTTTGATTCTCCCTTTCAGCTCTTTCAGTTTCAACTGGAACGTGTGCATTTTTCCTTTGCCCTGTATAGTACTTTGCCTCCACCATTCTTCAACTTTCTTGATGAATTCTGGGTCCCTTAACCAGAAGGCTTCAAATCGGAAAGGTCTTTTTCCCCAGTTCCCTTTAATATCCACCTCTATTCTAATTGGCCAATGATCAGAACCCAGGGAGGGCATGATCTTTGCTTCGACAAAAACATCCTTATGCATGATAGCTTCTGATACT
Source organism: Pinus taeda (assembly GCA_000404065.3). Classification (NCBI taxonomy): domain Eukaryota; kingdom Viridiplantae; phylum Streptophyta; class Pinopsida; order Pinales; family Pinaceae; genus Pinus; species Pinus taeda. Next base: position 15,213 of record APFE031003704.1, on the reverse strand, counting down.
AGGAATCGATCAAGCCTGGAAGAAATTTGGTTTTTACCCCCCCTCCTATTGTTCCAGGTGTAGATCCCATTGATAGTCTGAATGTCTACTAGTTTTAAATCCTCTATCATTTCATTAAACTTGTCCATGAAGTGATCCATCTTCCTTATCCCTCCTTTCTTCTCTTCTAAGGATCTGATTAGATTAAAATTGCCACCTATGATCCAAGCAGCTTCTGGATATAACCTGCGGATGATTTTCATATTGTTTATGAAATTTTCTTTTTCTCCTGGGGAAGGGGGGCCGTAACCCCTGAAATAACAACCTGTTCCTTTGTTCCTACTATCCTACCCAGGCCAGTAAGGACTCTACTCATGCTAGTCCAACTATCTAAGATGATATGATTCGGGTTCCACAAAATTGCAATACCTCCTGCAGAGCCAATGGCATCTTGCCCCATAACTTCGTATTGCAGTTTATTTTTGTCAATTATTCCTTCAATTTGTTGAACTGAAATTTTTGTCTCCTGTAAAATCATAATGCTAGGCTTCTCTTTTTTCAGTTTATCTTTCATATAACTTTGTTTACCCTTACTATTGAGGCCCCTAATATTCTAGCTAATAACAATCATTTAAAACTTTTGGAAGGAGGGGAAGAATACCTCTGACAGAGGTATCACTTTACCTGAGTTTATCAACGTTTCTCCCACAGTCTGGATAGTTTCACTCATCGATTTTCGGCCTCTTTTCCTACTGTTCTTGCCAGAGCTGTCCATTCCGGTTTGTCCATTCCCTTGATCTTTTCCTGTCATTATCTGCTTGTCCAAGTTCTCCCCTTTTTTTTCTTTATATTTCTGAAATACTTCCTTATACAATTGTTTCTGCTTCTCAGGTATAAATCTGCTATCGAGATATTTCCATTCTTGAATTAGCTGTGTCATGATTCTCTCCTCTTCAATCTCGCTTTCGACTTGGTTTTCCACATCCATCGGGGATTGCATTGCTGTATCTTCCACCTTTCCTTCCGTCCATTCTCCAATAATTTATCTTGAGTTTGCATCCTTACCTTTATTTTCACTGGCGATTTCCATTGGAGTGTTCCCAGGGTCCTCGTCATCCTCCAAATTTACTTCATAGTCTTCGTTTTCACTCTGAAGTGCCTGAAACTTGTTTTGACTTATTGTGTGACTGGGTTTTTCTTGTGTTTGGGTCTTTGGTCCTGCGTGACTCTGTCTCTTTCTCCTTATAACCTGTTGAAAACCCCTATCAGTCTCCTCCATTTTTCTTGTATTTCTCTGATGTTCCTCCTGACTTATTTTCGATTCCTCCTCCTTATTCAGCGGGCATTGCCTATATAAGTGGCCATATTCATGGCATTTTCGGCATATAAACGGGATGTGTTCATAGTCTATTGGCTGTTGCCACACATCATCATGATATTCCAGCTCGATGTTATCTGGGAGGGGTTCTGCTAGATTCATTTAGACACAGATCCTCGCATATGAGTTATATTTGCCTCGTTTTGTAGCTTCTGCGGCTTTAACAAAGCTCCCGATTGAGTTCCCTATTCCTTCCAAAATTTCAGGGTCCCAGAATTCATCGGGGAGTCCAAAGAGTCTAACCCAGATTGGGGCTTCCAGCAACTTTTCCTTCTCTGGGTTGTATCTTTCCTCCCAGTATTTCATGAATAAGCTTGCATTGTTCATGAAATACGGTCCTTCTTCAAAGATCCTGTTCTTGTCCTCCAGATTTGTGAAGATAGCTGTGAAAAACCCTTGTGCTCCCAATTTCAGGTCTATGTGACCCCTAAGTTTCCATCTTTGATCAATCCATCTGTATAACTCTTTCTCCGGAGGCCAGTAGCCTATGAATTTGCATATCAGGGCATGGTCCTTCATGTAACAGTTGTATTCCTCAAGCTTGTTGTTGGGAATGACATATCTTGGTTGTTTTTGTGCCCTAGGTAGGCATTTTCCTCTCATCCTTTTCTTCCAAAGGTTGCCCATCACTGGGGCGTAGCTTTCCTTCTGGTTCTGCTGCATTCCGCTTGCGCTAGTCTCCCCTATTGCCACGTTCTTGAAGGAGGGGATCTCTCCCCTCCCCATTGGATTTTCCATTTCCCCCTCAGCTCTTGCCTCTTAGAAATTAACCCTAGCATTGCTAAAGAAAGTTTATTTACCTGAAATGCAGGTGATGTGCGGACCTTCTGCCCGGCCTATCCTCTGTGACTGTTCTTTCTCCCACACTCCTCGCTGATCATCCCCGACTGCTGCGTCGTCTGCAAACCCTAGCAGCACACATCCCGCTCAGTCCTCCTCCACTCCATGGTGGTGTGATTCAGAGTGACTGTAGAAACTTGAACAGAAAGGAGTGCTCGAAAAAAGTTCTAAAGGTGGGGACCAAGAATGCCAATAGTCTGAGCATAGAGGAGAAGCTTAGTGAGGAGTGTATAACAAGAAATATGTATGCTACTATGGAGGTGATTTGCATGTCACATTGGGTAGTGGGAAGCTCACAAAAGGGGAAGATGAAGATGACTATGGGAAGTCATTTAAAGAATATAGAGGGAAACCACCAAGATGCCAAAGTAGTTGGCATAAGGAAAATGAGAGATGAAGAATATGAGAGGGAATTTTGAGATAAAAGCATGGTTTAATCTGCTTATAGAGTTGCTACAAAAGAATGAGGATAACCAGACGTATGGGTGGAACCTAAGGAAAAGGGTTAAGTGGCATGTTGAAATATTACGGGCCAACAAACAGAGGCAGGAATCTAACCACCACTCTCACTGAATAGCACAAGGTGAGACTCATCCATATGTGTAATGATACATTCAATCACCTTTGTACATGGCATGACCGAGAATTTGCATGCAATCCTATGCATCCTTGACTTCTTGATGTTGATGTATGCATGCAAATATTCTAAGTCCTCAGCAAACCTTTCCTACATGAATGTGTTGTATATATTGCTCCATATGACCTCTATATACTTATTAATAAAGAACTATGTATCTATATATATGGGAATATTTGGATTTGTAACTTCTATAGGTTCATCAATGCTTGCCTCTTGACATTTAAAAACATTGGCGAATCTCACTAGTCCCTAATATGTGGACTATAAAATGTTTATTGATGTGCTATGAAATTATTCAAATTTATAATGATTTTATATATACTATCTACATAATGTTGGGAATTTTTAAGGTAAAATAATTTTATATTGTAAAATTTTGGTGAATCACCTTTATAAAAAATGGAATTTAGCGAATATTTTTTTTTTTTGGAAAAATCATGGAAAATTTGCCCACCTGTGAATATTAGCCCCTAAAATTTTCCATGCTTGCCTCTTAAAGTTGTTTAGAGGCCACTTTGCGAGGTGGCATGGCTCCAACAAATGACGACAGGGTGGCAATACTTGTAGCATGAACACCTATTTGGGGCAAGACTCTCATAGTAATAATATTAGCTTAAAACAACCTACTTATGCAACAATATTGAAAATGAAGCAAGAACATCTCAGTTTGACATTACCTTGGTCAAACTAGAGAAAATTTGAATTTCTATTTCATCACAAATCTTGGAGGTAGTTAACTAAGATGACATGACACTTTTCACTTAGTTAACTAGTTAATTCGATTTCGGGAAGAGTGAGTTTAATTTAGTATGATTGAATGCTAATTTGTAGCAATTTATTTTAGTTAATTTGAGTTATTATTAGTTAAACTAGTTCTAACTATTAGAAGACCTAGTGGAGGTCAATTTGTGGACATGGAACTTCAACCACACTTAGTGATCAACTAGTTAACAGATCAATCAGTCAAAAATAATTGTTGCATGCAAGGAATTTGAGTTACCTAGTTGAGATGGAGATTCCAAGGCATTGTACTATTAGTTGTAGCATATTATTATGTGTACATGTGGTGCATGCAGTCAGAGGAAGGACCTAAAGTAATTACAAAATTCAATAGTGGGAAATTCCTAAATAATAGAGGCTAATTTCCTAGAGGAACAATGAAAGGAAATAGGAGCTTGGAGGGCTTGAAATTTTCCTAAGTGTTGGATAGAGTCAGCCAGTCAAGAAGAGAGATAGACTATACACTTGTAGGGTGTCCTCAGGCTTGAGAAAGCATATGTATTTGATCTCTATTCTCTGATTAATGCAATATACATAGGAAAGGGGTTTTGAGTGGTTGCTTTCCCCTAGATAAATCTCTATGCATGTATGATGTTTTCCTTTTGCATGCTTATGATTTATGTTATAGATGTTAAGTTAACTTCCGTAGATCCACAGAATAGCTTCAAGCCTCCTGATTTAGTAAATTTCATGAGAAGTTTTGAATCTACACATTAATTTCTACTTGGTATCAAATCTAGATTCACTGTAGGGTATAGATTTCAAAGTTGTTATTGTAGGAGGATCATAATTGCAGGATCAATTCTTCGGATCAAGAAGGATGGATTTATATGGACTAAGAATCAAGTATTCCCTTCAGGGGATCTTAAATTATGTTTCTTGGAAGGACCACATGGAGGTAGTGTTGGAAGATAATGGATTAAAGGAATTCATTGATAATGATATCCCGAAATCAGAAGCGTTTAATGCTCAGGATATAGAGAAATGGAATAAGTGTGTAGCCAAGGCTAGGAGAATCATATTGTTATAGCTCCAAATCTCACTCTTGATATTTGTGATGATGAATTTATGGCCTACGGCAACCTCTCCTTCCAGACCTCATCCAAATACTTAAAAAACAGTGTTTAACTCCCTATACGCGACATTTCCCTGTGTACGCAGGTCTGTGTATACCCAACTTGCGTATATGTCTTAAAACACTTAAAAAAATTAAATTTCCTTAATTTTGGGTGGAGATTACGGGTTTTACCTGTTGATTACCTATTAGTGCCTGTGGCCCAACTATTCCCAACGAATTCCCAACTAAAAAACTACTAGGGAGAAGTATAAAAAGGCTTCAATGGGAAGGCCTAAGGGAGCAGAGAATAGAGAGAAAAATCACTCTGCTAAGATCATCCCTAATCAGGTCTGAAGATCCTTGTGCTTCCAACACTTCCCCCATCATAGGAAACCCTTGTTTCCTTGAGTTATGATGTCATTTCACTAGTTGAGACATCTTTGTGTGAGTCATGGAAGGAGCCTTTTTAAGACTTGGGATTGGACGAATCCGGAGGACAATTCCACTTGGAGCCTGCAAGAGGAAGATTTAGGTGATATCATTCCTTGCTTTGTTTTAGTTATTTTCAATAAAGAAACATTTGTCTTGTTCTCTAAATCAATCTTCTTCATGCTTATGATGTTGTTGTTATGGTTTGCATATGAATAGTTATTTCCATGTATAGTAACCATCTTTCAATATGTTATGAAGTTGATTTCTATATGATACTTGGTCCATATATTTTTATGCTTCTTTGAATTGATCTTTTTGCAGGTTCAAGGATCGAAAGGAACTCCAAGAGGGTTTGGACCCTGGCTGGATCTACCTGAATGAAGGACCCCCAGGCACACCTCTCTTTGCACAGTTTGCTTATTTAAGTATCATGGCTATGTGGAATGCTTTTTGTTTACTATAGATAACCCTTTCTCTGCTAGGGTGTTGACCCAAAACCCTAGGGGACTTTATCCCTCAACAGAATTGGCAACTCCACTGGGGACAACAATATTATTGTTCCTAGTTTGGGTTAATTTTAAGCCAATCAGGGCTCAGCCTTTGATTTTCTTGTTATAACTGAGTTGTCTATTCCTATAGGAACTCAGACTTTAAGTTTGAGCAGTTTCTTCAAACCCCTTTTTTGCTTTTTCTTGTGAACTGTTATATACACAGTTTTGTCAGGTAACAGAAGCGTATGTACGCAAGTTTCTTCATATGAACCCACGTATACGCAGGTTTCTTCGGGCTGAATCACGTATACATGCAACTGTGAATTGACATAGTCGCATATACCCTAATTTTCCAAGATTTTTGCAAATATTTCTTGTTCAAAAAATTTGTTTGCTGGTCTGAGTGTTTCTTGAGTAGTCAAGTTTGGTTGTCAGTCTGTGTTTTTACAACAAGTTTCCATTTTCGAATTCTCTCTGGTTATGGAAAATTTTGGTCTTATTTTGTTTTGTTGCAAGTGTCATCATTTTTGTTTGAACACACGAGATTTCTTTCTAGAATCTTGGTTATTCTGGTTTTCCAGAGCAGAAAGATTGGTTTCAATATTTGTGACAAAATTTATCTTTGTGATCTTCTTGCTTTGTGTCAAAACTACATCTTGTGGCCATTTTCTTTTCTCGCTTTTTGAAAGTTGTTGAGTGACGATTTGAAAGTTGTCTTTCTTGGTATTTTGATCATTGTCACCAAGCTCTTTTTGCTGCTTTTTGGTCGTTAATAGCATCTTGAAACACCTATTTTTTTAAGTTTTCGCCCATTTTGAGTTGATAACTTACAAAGTGTTTTTGTTGCCTATTCTTTGGTCTCAAAGTTTTCAATAGTATTTGAAGCACTTTTGAAAAGTTGTTTTTTGTTTTTGCTTTTGAAGAAAACTTCTTGAAAACTTGGTTTTTGCTTTCTTTTGCCTTGTTTTGATTTGGTTTCTTTTCGCGAGTGAAAGTGCATTTTTGTTTGTCTTAAGATTTTCTTTTAGTGTTTGGATGAAAATGAACATTAGCAAGTTATATTCTATCTAAACATCTTAAGTGGCTATTTAGAAGAGATAAACAAGTTACTTTGATTCTTTGTTTTAGAGTAGTCTTAAGTTTTTGCATCATCATATATTTATTGCATTAGGATGGTTTGTGCATCTTTTAGGGCATCCATAGTTTTTGTTAGTTTTTGTGAGTGTGAAACTTGTTGAAAGAAAAGAAAAGAAAAATTTATTGCTTTCTTAGAATTTCCTTAGAACCTGGTAGAAATTTCTTTCATTGAAGAATGAAACAAGTGCATTTGCATGTAGTTTGGTTTTTATTAATTTCTTTTGTGTCAAAAAACACCACAAGTTTCATTTCTGTTTATCCCTTGACTTAAGAACAACCCATTTAAAAACAAGCACTAATTAAAATATACTAGAACTTTTTTATATTGTCAATTTAGACACACCAACAAGTTTTAGGATATTTTAGGGCCTTGGATTAGGTGTGTATAGAGAAAATTCTCCAAGGACACTTTAAACTATCAAACATAGAAGCCTGAATAACGAGTGCAAATACAATAGTGTTAGGGAGACCAGGAAAGCTTTGGATCTAGGAGTTAAGCACAAGGGTTTTTGAAGATAAGGAAGAGAGATATCCCCTCTCCTACTTGTCGGATCTAACCTCAAGACTGTTCTGCTTGGCTTCTGACATGAGTTGGCAACCTTAGTTGCTTCTCCTAGGGATCTACATAGGTGGCTACAGAGGGGAATCCCGTGGCACCTGAGGTCAACGTTGTATCACTCTCAATAATACTTCTGGAGGACACCCTTGTGAAGCTTGGGGGCTTGCACTGGCACAGGCTGTGGTTAGGAGGTCAGTGTAACTTCCTCTATTACCTTCGTTGGTAGGACTGGGCCGTCATTATCCCAGACTATCTTCGGAAGGCCCCTTACTTTGCTTTCTTGTATTTTGGTGTCTAGTCCTCATCACCTAGAGCGAAAATACTTGAAAGTTGTTTGACTGACTGACATCTTTATGGAAATTTTAGTGTGTGCTATGTGCTCTTAGTTGGCCTAGCTTTCATTTTTTTCTTGAGTCTTTAATTAGATCTTAATAAAAAATTCAAAGTGGTGGACCGATTGCTTAGACAATCTCAAATACTTTGCGGTATTTCACCACCAAGTTTAGAGCCTTCTCCTAGAAGGCGCAGAGGTAATACTGCCATTGGGTTTCATCCTGTGGCAGCCGACACATCGGGGATTGATCCTCCCCTCAGGGGAATTAGTGTTCAGGATAGGCCTGGTACTTCCGAAGAACTAGAGAGGAACACCCCAGTTCTTCTCGAGTTCTCTTTCAATCAGAAGATAACATTAAGGTAGAAGAACTCCAGAGTCATTAGCATCTCCAAATTCTCTTGTACCTTCTAATCATCCAGATGTATTACAATATGTTGGGACTCTAATGCATAGACCATCAAGTCCAGGTCATATTACACATTTACCTTCGAAGACCACCACTGGAAGCATGGCTTCTACCACAAGTGCTACAACCATGCAGACTCCAACATCAGTACAAGGGGGAGGAACTATTTCCATCCCCTCTGCATCTTTATTTGGGTCTTTTGCTAGCACATCCTTAGTTCGGTCTACCTCCATTCCTTCTATGAGTGGAAATTCCCAAGCCAATGCATGTAGTTCTGTATTTTGTAGGTTTTAACCCCGTACAAAAATTACCTGCATACGGATTCTAAAACAAAGAAAAATAAACAATGCGAGAACATAATACATAAAACACATATACACAGAGATTTTCCCAATGGATCCCAAAACCGGTACTACTAGCTTGATTTTTCATTATGTTCCTTTCAATGTTATAATACATATTTATATATGCTGAAGCATCCAATACCATGGACCAAAAACCATCACATCCAATACCATGGACCGAAAACAGTCGCGTCCAAAATACATGTGCGAAAAACATGCAAAAAAACCATAGGTGGGTCCGCCCAACCTAACATATGGTACAAAAACAAAATTTTCTGGGGCGTTTCCCTAGACCCCATAAAGTGGGGTTACGGGTGCCCTTCAAACCCCCTGTTAACTACATGGAAAGAATATAACACAACCCAACATTCTCCCACTTGTTGTTTTCTTTCCACAGGGGGCCACAAGAGAGCTTAGTCATTTTCCAAGCCCTGAAATGCCCGTTGTCTCTCTACACCAAGAGAACTTCTCAGAGGTCACAAATTTTGTCAATGCATCTGTAATATTCTTCAAAGTGTCCACCTTTACCAGCAACACCTTTTTGTCTTCTATCATATCTACCACAAAGTGATACTGAACATCAATGTGCTTTGTCTTTAAATGATATGTAGGGTTCTTTGCCATGAAAATTGCACTTTGGCTATCACAGTCTATCCTTATAACTTCCTGTACTAACCCCATACTTGAACACAATCTCTGCAACCAAACTGCTTCCTTGCATGCTTGAGTGGCTTCCATGTATTCTGCCTCTATAGTTGATAGTGCCACTACAGATTGTTTCTTACTCATCCATCTGACTGCACCTCCAAAAAGGTTAAACACATACCCACTTGTAGATCTTCTCTGATCCATATCTCCAGCCCAGTCTACATCAATAAAGCCATGAATATCCAACACTCTATCCAATCCTGGTCTTCCTTGGTAGCACAAACCATAATCACTAGTGCACGCAAATACCTGAAAACTCGCTTCACTGCTGTCCAATGCTCCTTTCCTGGTTTTGACATAAACCTGCTCAATACTCCCACTGCATGTCCAATGTCTGGTCTAGTACAGACCATTGCATACATCAAGCTACTGACTGCACTTACATATGGAACACGAGACATATCCTCTTCCTCTTCTTGTGTCTTGGGACACTGTTCAGTAGATAACTTTACAGCTATAGGAATAGGAACCTTCATCGGTTTAATATCCTGCTTATTAAACCTCTGCAATATTGTCTCAACATACTTCCTCTGGTTTAACCAAAGCTTCCTCTTTTCCAGATCTCTTCTAATTTCTATGCCCAAAATATAGTTTTCAGCACCAATATCTTTCATGTCGAATTTGGAGGACAATTTCAAATCCTAGATAATTTCTTTGTCATTTCCAACCAGTAACATATCATCCACATACAAGACCAGATAAATAACACGGTCACCAATTAACTTAAAATACACAAAATGATCTTCTTTGCTTCTGGTGAAGCCAAGTACCCATATAAATGTATCAAATTTCTGATACCACATCCATGGTGACTATTTTAAGCCATACAGAGACTTCTTTAACCTGCATACCAGTTCTTTCTTACCCTTCACTACAAAGCCTTCAGGTTGTTTCATGTAGATCTCCGCTTCGAGATCTCCATGAAGAAGTGTTGTCTTCACATCCATTTGTTATACCTCAAAATCAAAAGTAGTGGCAACAAATAAAAGTAATCTAATAGAAGTTACCTTGGCAATAGGAGAAAAAAATAACACCAAAATCAATTCCCGACACCTGGGAATAACCTTTTGCTACCAACCGAGCTTTGTATTTCTCTACTTTTCCTTCTGCATTTGTCTTCTTTTTTAACACCCATTTGCTGCCAATGGGTTTCCTTCTAGCCAGCAACTCCACCAGATCCCAAGCCTCATTTTCGTGCAAAGATGCCATTTCATCAACCATGGCCTCTTTCCAGAGTTTTCTATCCTCTGAATCCACTGCTTCCTTCACAATTCTGGGATCATCATCAGTAACAGATAAAGAAAAATTTGAACAGAAAGTAGATGGAATATACCTTTCTAGCTGCCTTCTTTCTCAAACTGATCTTCTTACACTCAGAGTTTGTGGCTCTTCATCTTCTGATTCCTCCTCTATTGTAGAGTCTGATTCTTCCTCCTTTAACTCAAACTCTATCTTCTCAGGTTGCTTTAGTTGGACTTCATGTTTAATAACATCTTTCACCTCTCTGAACACCACATCTCAGCTGTACACAACCTTCCTTGTTATTGGGTTCCAAAGCTTATAACCCTTCAAACCATCCTTATACCTAATAAAGATGCACTTTACAGATTTACTATCCAACTTGGTTCATTTCTCCTTTTGGAACATGTACATATGCATCACATCCAAATACCCTCAGATGTGAAAGAGAGGGTTTCTTACCATTCCATACCTCTTATGGAGTCTTATCCTCCAACGCTAATGAAGGTGACCTATTGACCAGGTAACATGCAGTATCCACGGCCTCTGCCCAAAATTCTTGTCCTAACCTGGCACCACTGAGCATGCTTCTTGCCCTTTCCATCAACGTCTTATTCATTCTTTCTACAACTTCATTTTGCTCAGGTGTAGATAGTGTAGTCTTCCACTGTGCTATACCACACTTGTTACAGAATTCTTCAAATTCCTTACTGCAAAACTCTCCACCATTATCTGTCCTCAGCACCTTTATCTTCTTCTCTGTTTGGTTTTCCACCAGAGCCTTGAATTCTTTAAACCTGTCAAAGACTTTAGATTTCTTCTTAAGGAAATATATCCATGTATTCCTTGATAAGTCATCTATAAATGATACATAGCACACAGACTTACCCAGTGATGGAACCTTCACAAGTCCAAACACATCACTGTGCACAAGCTCTAATATCTGTTTTTCCCTCTTACTACCAGATGGGAAACTCACCCGATTCTACTTCCCATATACACAACTTTCACGGAAATCAAAATCTAGAGAGATATTACTCATACCTTCTACCATACCTTTACCATGAAGTATCCGAAGGCCCTTTTCTCCAATATGTCCAAGCCTTTGATGCCACAACATGGTCTTCTCTCCAGAGACCACTAGATTTTTTGCTCGACTTTAGGAACCACAGAGCTAATGCACCCATCAATAACAGTGCTACCTTGTAGCTTGTATAGAGTTCCAATCCGAACTCCCCACATCAATACCAGTGCTCGCTGAACCATCTTGCAGGTATCCTTCTCGAACACTATTTTTACACCTGCATCATCTAACTTGCTAATAGAAATCAGATTTATGGCTAATGCAGGAATATGTAGAACACCTGGAAGCGTTTTAACCCTTCCACCTTGCAAATTCAACTTTACTTTTCCATGACCAACGATTCTAGCCTTCCTATCATCCCCCAAGAAGACATCACCACCATCATATTCTCATACTCGCAGAATCACTCTCTATGGAGAGTGAAGTGAAAGGATGCACCTGAGTCAATCAACCATGCCTCATGATCTACATGTGTACTTGAAGAAGCCCAGTACACATCCCCACCTTCATCTGAGGTGGTTTTCGCCTTTGCAGAAGGAGCCTCATCAGATCCCTTTCCTTTGTCAAGAGCTTTAGATTTATAGTCACTTTTGTAGTTCCCTTCCTTTCCACATTTCCAACACACTACCTTTATAGGTTTTCCTGGAGATTTAGATCTCCCTTCAGATTTAGATCTCCCACTCGATGACTTACTTTTGTTTTTGTTTTGGGTTCGCCCTTGTACAGACAAGGCATCACCATTTTGGCTCCCCATATTTTTCCGTCTCATCTCCTCTGTCAGCAAGGATGAGACTATTTTATCAAAATGCAAGGCAGTTGCATTGCTACCTATTGCAATAACCAGACCATCCCACGAATCTGGTAGAGAACACAACAAACTGATGCACTTATCTTCATCTGAAATTTTAATGTCAACAGATGCTAACTGAATTACCATAGTATAAAACGCATTCAGATGCTATGCCACTAAGTCTCCATCTTTCATCCTCAGGTTATACAGCGTTTTCTGTAGGAACAGTTTATTCACTAGAGACTTAGATTGGTACAAAGTCCCTAACTTGTCCCACAAAGCCTTTGCCGTAGCTTCACCTGATACATTCATCAATACTGAATCTGAGATACACAATTGTATTGTGCTCTTTGCCAACTTCTTCCATTATTCATCGGTCACTCTCATTGGTTTAGTACCTGGATCTCCTGCAATCCACTGATCTTTATCCACCAACAGATCCTCCATCTTGAGTTTCCACAACTCAAAACTCTGACCATTAAATTTCTCGATCTCTATCTTTCCACCACTCACCATCTTTTTTCACCACCAGAATCGATCTCATAGATCTCCCATTGAATAGGGTCTACCACAAGCTCGAGCGAAACCCCTCAGCAACAAAGGCGTGCTCTTGAAGCCAAAAATATCTCTGATACCAAATGTAGGTTTTAACCTCGTATAAAAATTACCTACTTACGAATTCTAAAACACAGAAAAATAAATAAGGGAATAGGTTGTACTCCACAGTTAGTTTTTTTCAAAGTATTCCTCCCTTAGCTTCTACTTGGAATCCTTATAAGGGGTTATTGACTCCTTATAATGCTTTAGGAGGGAGCTTCACTAGTTATGGAGGTTTTTTGGCCGGAGTTGGTCAAACTCTGAGCTTTGCTAGATCATAAGTTTCGCCTTTTGGTTCATCTGGTGCTGCTAGTTACTTCGAGCAGCCTGGTGCCTTACAAAATCCAGGCCAATCCTTTCAGAAATTTGGTAACTCCACCCAATCTAGGTGGAATCCCCAAGGTCCTCCTTGTTAACGGGAATAGTGTCCACACGGATGCTGCTATTCCCACTAAGATGGGTGGCTATCTTAGAAACAAACAATTAAAGTCTACTATTGATTCCTTTTATGAAAATAGATGAGAGGAGAACCAAGAGGGCCAACCTGAGTCTTGCGCTCAATTTCCTCTCCTTCTTGATAGATTTTTGCCACTTGCTCTTTGTCTGCTCAGCTTCAAAAGGACCTGTATAATCACAGCAACATACTACTATGCAAGAAACAAGGATCTAAGTCCATAAATAATGCAGGATCAGATGTGCATTAACCATATACAAGCATATATAAACAGATACACAAGAATATGGAAGGAAACAAGAATAGCTTTATTCAGATAAAAGTAGCAAGAGGATTACAACCATGAGCAACTCTGACCCAGCATCATCCTCTAGCTAAGAAGCCCTTCTTCACCTCAAGAAAAGCAAAATCACCCAACACTGTGAATGTATACCAGAATAACAACAACACTTCTCTATAAGTTACAAAATTCCAGCCTCTAGATCTCTGTGATGAGGGATCCATATATAGATGATTACAGAGAGGTGAGTCATATTTTGGGATCTTGATTAGCGTCTTCTCTCTGATAGTTCCTGCTTCCACTTGGAGAATGAAGATCTCTTACTCATCCCTGGTTGAAAATGGAGTGGCAAGTGTCAGAGGGGAAGCTTTTGGAAGATTCCATGATCTTTCACCTCGCGTTTTTGTCCCTGCCATTTGTCCATTCCCGACCATCACACCCTACAGAGGAGCCAAATAGTATGCATCGCACCCTGTACATTGGGAAGGTGAGATGCATCGCACCCTCTGCATGGAGCTTTCAGTATGGTACAATTTTGACCATTTATGAGTAGTTTTCAGTGGAGAACTTCTGGAAGATGATGTAATCAGTTGACCTTGTTCCTTTAGGCAGTGAAGCAACACTTTTAGGGACTTAAGAGCCCTCAGTTTATGGACAGTTATGATTGGGGTTGAAGTGCCCAAAAATGTCTATAACAGTTGCCCCCTAAAGCATGAGGTCGTTAATCTTTCTGATGTCGGGTGAAATGCTTTACTATGAGGATTCGAAGTTTTTCCCAGCCGGGAGGTGACCTGTAATAAGATACAATACAATACATTATTTTGACAAAATTTTTTCATGATCTAGTTGAGGCGGGCATTCCCATGCTCAGCTTTATAAATTCATTTTCATGTACATAGGACAGACAATCGTCTGTGTGACAGACTGATGATATGGACTCATCATCCTTTGATTTGGATG
>APFE031003696.1:0-18201 GCA_000404065.3 Pinus taeda | reverse complement strand
TATTGACAATGCCACTCACTAGTAGTAGTTTAGCTGAACAAGCTAGCTCGTGATGAGACTCCTTGTCTTGAAATTTCAAGCCATTACCCTGTTTTGGTAGGTAGTATTGGTAATGTCAGTTAAGCTATTTCCCTATGAACATGGTAAGCAGGCTTGTAATAAGACCTCTTATCTTTAATATCTTTATATTTTAGAATTACACTCTGAAAAATCATCGTCTTTAATGAATGAGATGGACAATCTCTTCTTTGAGAATTGATGGATGACAGGTTAAGAGTTGAAGATGCTGATATTGAATTGACTTCCATTCCTAATATTGATAACCTTTTGGGACCAATTTGAAAACAAAAAATGACTCTCATTACTTTTATGCTCTAAGGAGGAGTTGATCAAACTTAATTTGTGACTTCAGAATACAATGATACCTAATTTCTCAAAATTATCTCTTTTGGCTGAAAGTTCTATTATTTGAAAGCAAATATTCATGATATTTCTATGAGACAACTTTTTCAGATATAGTGAAAGGTCAATGGAATATGCCTTTAAACTTTATTTCCTAAAACCTACAAACTAAGAAAAATTCTAAAAAAAAACAAAAAGGGAGAAGGGGTCACCTTCTCAATTGAAGAACTTTTTTAGGATAAGGCCATTTACAGGGAGAGACTCCCTCACACCTGTTAAATCTTGCAATAGAAAGGTTGAGTGGCCTATTTTTTCACAGATCTGAAATGGTCCAAGCCACAACTTTTGGAACTTGGTGTGTTTGCCTTTGTCCTCATGGGCTTTATCCCATTTCAGAACTAGATCGCCAACTTGGAATTGTTTTGACCCTGATGAAGCTGAATCAAAAGCTGCTTTGATGATTTGCTGATGTTTGGCATGGGTATCCTTGGCTTTTTCTCTCTCTTCTTCTAGTTTTAAGATTTGATCATATCTGAGCTGAATGGAAGAGGAAGGAGCTTCTTTGATGAACTGTACTAGGGCTAAAGAAGGAAGAACAAGATTTGTCGGTAATATTGCTTCTTTTCCATATACAAGATTGAACGGAGAGGTCCCTATGGAAGCCTTGTGTGTTACCCTATCAGCCCATAATGCAAAGATTAAGGATTTGTGCCAATTCCTATGATTTTGTTCGATTGTTCTTTTGATGATTTTAATCAGATTCTTATTAGTGGATTCTGCCAAACCATTACCCTGAGGATAGTAATTAGCAGAATACTTTAATTTAAATCCTCTCTTGATAGCAAAATCAAACATAGAATTGCCTGAGAAATAAGAAGCATTATCAAATACAAGAGCAGTTGGGACACCAAACCTGGTAATGATGAATTGGTCTATGAATTCAATGATTGCTTCAGAATTTGCTGTCTTCAAAGGGATTGCTTCAACCCACTTAGTGAAATAGTCAGTAGCAGTAAGAATATACTTATGCTGCTTGGAAGAAGGTGGATTAATTTCTCCGATGATATCCAATCCCCATTGCTCAAATGGTTGTTCAATGTTGACTGGTTGCAAAGGAAAAGCTGATTTTGATTGTCTTCCACTAGCAGTTTGGCAATTGAGGCATTTCCTTACATACTCGTGTGCATCTCTAAATAGAGTTGGCCAATAATATCCAGCATGAATAATCTTGTGAGATGTTGTGTCAGCTCCAAAATGTCCTCCTGCTGGTCCATCATGTAACTCCTGCAATACCTTTTGAGCTTCAGCTTTCTCCAGGCATCTGAGTAAAACAGAATCATAATTCTTCTTGAAAAGCACATTATCAATAATTGTAAAATTCTTTGCTTTTAACCTGATGGCCCTTTTGTTTTTGTAAGACAAATTTGGAGGAGCATAACCGTTTTTTAAATAAAATATCAAATCTGCATACTGAGATTCGGAATCAGTGACACTTATCTGATTGATTTCTTCAGTTGGACCAGTGACGCTTGATTCAGGAATGTTGGAAGCTCCTGCCAGTATCCTGCAAAAACCTTGGTCCCTAACAATATTTGCTGGCCTAATTTCTAAGTCATATTCTTGAAGCGTTGTAACCCATTTTGCCCTTTTTTCACCCAATTCCTTTTGTAATAATAGTTGCCTAACAGCTGGGAAAGGAACTATCACTTTTGTGTGAGTTTTGAGAAGAAAGGGTCTATAATATTTGACTGCTTTAAACACAACAAAAGCTTGTTTCTCTACATTAGAGTAATTTAATTCAGCACCCTGAAGATTTGAGCTAAAAAATGAGATGGGTGCCTCCAAATTGTGATCATTTATTTGGGTAAGTACTGCTGCATATGAAGAACTAGATGCGATAGTATACAACGTGAAAGGATTAGAGAAATTCGGAGTAATTAAGGAGGGGGTGTTGATAATGGATTGCTTTATCAAATCAAAAGCTTCTTTTTCTACTAATCCCCACTTAAAGACTGCATTTTTCCTAATCATTGTCTGGAGGGGCAAAATAATTTGAGAGAAATCAGGTACAAATCTTTTAACAAAATTAATTTGGCCAAGAAATGACTGCATCGATTTCTTATTGTGCGGGAATGGGATCTCAGAAATCTCCTTGATCCGATCGGGATCAATATAAATGCCATCCTGAGAAACTACAAAACCCAGGAGTTTCCCTTGATCAAGAGCAAAGAATGATTTTTTGGGGTTAAGAGAGATTCCATACCTTTTACACCTTTGAAAGATCTGGTTTAAGTCATGTAAATGATTAGCCCTCTCTTTAGAAAACACGGTTATGTCGTCTAGGTAGATGACCATTGTTCGATTTATCAATCCCCTAAAAGCAGTGTCCATAGCTCTTTGGAAAGTCGCTCCTACATTTATAAGTCCAAAAGGCATCTTTTGATATGCGTATGTCCCCCATTTTGTTCAAAATGTAGTTTTAAGCTGGTCATCAGGATGAACCAAGAACTGGTTATATCCTGAAAAACCGTCTAGAAAAGACATCAATTCAGAATCTGCTACTGATTGGAGTACTTGCTCCATAGTAGGCAATGGGAAATTGTCTTTCAAACTTGCTCTGTTTAGATTCCTAAAATCAATACAAATTCGAATGTCACCATTCTTCTTCCTAACAGGCACCATATTAGAAACCCAGTTGGAATGTCGGACTGGAAAGATAATCTTGGCTTTAAGGAGTTTGTTAAGCTCCGACTTAATCTAGCTTTCCAAATTTGGGTGTATTTTTCTTAACTTCTGCTGAATTGGCTTTTGATTTGGAAGCATTGGAATAGTATGCTGGATAATAGATGTGTCATAAGTCTTTAAGTCGTCATATTTCCAAGCAAAAACGTGTTTATTTTTCCTTAATAGCTTAACAAATGATTTTTTTTCTTCTACAGAAAGTCCTAATCCTAAATTTACATTCTGAGGAGCTTGCTCAGTACCCAAATTTATCAATTCAAACCTTAGGGTGGAGCTTTGGATCTTTGTATTAGTTACAGGTTTAAATCTGTCTTTTATATCATAAAGATCTTCTAGTTTTACCACAGGCTTAGGAATTGCATTTTCTTGAGGTTTTTCCTTTATTTGAGAGTCGTGCTCATCCTCTTCAATGATTTCATTGTCATAAGACTTTTCAGAAGTTAAAAATTGCAAAATATCATCATCATGATTAAATACTCTCCAATTAGTGATGTTGTCAGGAATTGAAGGTCTGAAAATCAATTCTACAGAAAACCTATCAGGGCTGTAGTCTTCCGAAGGTAGGAGCTTGGAGGCTACATTGGCTAGTAAGTCGGCAGCTGAATTCTGGGACCTAGGAATGGAGGAAATGTTAAATGCTAAAAAATGCGAAGTAAGGTCTTGCACAAGCGATTGGTAGTGCTTAAGGTGATTGGAAAGGCAATGAATTGCATTTCTAACCTGCTTAACAATAATTTCTGAATCGCCGAATACTTTAAGGTTTTGCACTTTAAAGCCGATTGCTTTATATAAACCCTAAACTAGGGCTTCATATTCAGCTGTGTTGTTAGTGCATTCAAATTCTAATATGCAAGAGAGCATTGTCTTTTCTCCATATGGACTAACCAAGATGCATCTTGCTCCTGAGCCTTCACTAGACTTAGAGCCATCAAAATACAAAGACCAAAATAAAGGAGTATTAACATTCATATTTACAGTTTTCTCATGATCATTAAAACACCTAGACTTATCTGATTGTGAAAAATTTTCAATCTGAGATGTAAAATGATTAACTGAGAAAGGGGAGGGTTGGGCAAGAAAGTTGCCAAAAAATGATTCTGATGAATAGTTGCCCAAAATGTTATTGTTGAAAGCCACAGGATGGTTTTCTTATTCAAAATCGGTAACTGTATGGGTCATATGTTTTTCTCGGTCTATCTTTATTTGATTTGGCTTACCTTTATAAGGAAGCCACATGTGTGACCAATCAGTAGAAATGTACCCATGTAATTTTTCAGACCAGTCTCTACTCAAAATCAACCCATAAAACTCAGGTATATCGGCTATAAGAATGTCAATCCTTTGTACTATTCTGGGATCAGCAGACAGCCTGATGGTTACAGAATTGATTTCTCCAACAACCTGTACCTTAGTCCTGTCTAATTGAACAATATGGATGGCAGACTTCTGAGGCTCTATGTTCAATTTGGAACAAACAGAAGCTGGCATTATGTTAGAAGATGCCCCTGATTCAATTAAACAATTGTGTAGGTTTCTGTTGTAGATTTCATAAGTCAGGAGGAATGGTGGAGTGTGAGAGCTTGACCTGTCCCCAATTAGAATTGAATATGTAGCTTCAACCATACCTGGAGGGGGTTGGCCTGAATCATTAGCAACTTTTGAACTAGGAAGGGGAGTAGAAGGAACAACATTCAATTCTTTAAGAAGTAACTTTTGCTGATGCTTTAGCTTGCTAAGCTCAAACATAGTTATGTTGGCTTTGGTCTTTTTCATATCATCAACAATGTTTTATTCCATTGAATCAGATACTACTAACGTCTTAGAAGTCGAAGGGGAAGTAGAAGTTGAGGGCTGGTTTTGAGGGACAACTGCAGGTGGTTTCTTTGGAGGTACTTTTTCCTTTGTTGTAGTGGCACCTGCGCTCCTTTTCTTTGAAGTTGCCTGGGCAAGTTCAGAAGTACTTTTACTCCTGGTGGTGACTGGGAAGGCTTCTTCTTCATTATCAGTATCAGGATCGGGGAGTATGAAATCCCACATTCCATGACACTCAGCTACCTCTTCTTCATCGTCAGTTGCTTCTTCTTCTTCTTCTTCTTCCTGGTCTGAATCTGCATTAGATATGACATTGGGTGGCTTTATTTCGGTTTTCTTATAAGTCCTAAATGGTCTTTTGTTTGAAGTTTCAGCCACCTGTTTCTTTATGTCAATCATTTCATTAGACAAAATTTTCAGGACCTTTTGTAATCCCTCCATGTCATAAGGGTCTTTCGGGCTTTTCTTCTTGGAGTCTTCTTTAAAAGAGACTTTTTTAGCTTTTCTGTCTTCCAAGGTAGCTTTCTTTTCTAAGGAATTGATGCGCTTTTCCACATCAAGTGCTTCTTTCATATTTTCTGCTAAGGTAGGTTTCCCAGCCCGATCTACAAAAATAGCTATATTGGCAGGCAGGGCAGTGATATACCATTCGCTTCGGATTTGTTCACTTGGTTTGGAAGCTGTAGGGATTTTGTTGAGGAGTTTATTGAAGCGAGCATTAAATTCCTTAATCGGTTCCCTATGCTCTATTCTTAGGTTGGAGAGATCGTTTATTAAAGTTGCCAAAGATCTGTGATCTCCATACTTAGTAAGAAACTGCTCTTGGCATGTATCCCAACTGGTAATGGAACCAGAGGGTAGAGAGAAATACCAGGATCCTGCTGATCCTTGCAAAGTGTAAGGGAAAAGTCTAAGAACAACATCTTCTTGCGTTACCCCTTTCAAGTTGATCGACAACATAAAATTATTAATGTGTTCTTCGGCCTGAGTTCCATCATCTGGATTAAATTTGGGGAGCCATTTTTCAGGAGCATCTGGTAAAGGATGCAATGGTGCAGGCATGTTGACCGCACCAGGTCTAGTCCATGGATCTACCATTGTAATAGTACCAGTGGTTGATACTATTATTGGGATTCCAGATGTATGAGAAGTAGATGATATTGAGGGGTGAGCAGATTGAGATGTTGAGGCTTCTGTTCCCTGGTGGACAACAATATGTAATGGAGGAGTGGGTGGTTGACTTTGTAGATTTGGAGATGAAATGGATGATGTGGAAGAAAGTTCTCCACTATCGGACCCTTCAGTATATCTCTTGGCCCTTTTCCTTTCGGGTAAAGGGAACTCAGTGGGTTCGATACCAAGTTTTCCACTTTGGAGTCTGGTAAGCGGACGAGATAAATTGAACTGCGAAGTCGCACTGCTTTGTGATACCTCAGATCTCTGTGGTGAAATCGAGAAGCTCTGAAGTTTGTGGATAAGAGACTGGACTTCGGGGGATTCAAGACTTAATTGTTCTGGAGTATAATGTGTGTGAGCAGTGGTGGTTGATTCCTGTTGTTCTTGATCGTGCGTTGGAGACCCAACATGCGATCGGGAATAACTAGGAGAATTGGAGGGAGAATTACTCTTAGAATGGCTTGTAATTTTGGGTTTGCTTGCCATTCACAGTCAGGGCTCTCCTTCTAGCACCAAAAATGTTGATGCTTCGAAAATCGCTGCAACAACATTGGGGAAACCACCCCGTCCGGACCTTAGTACAGCTCCTTTTCCATTTGGGATGGTGGCTCCGACTGGGGATAATGGGACCAGTTTCCCAGCAATAGATAAAATGGGATGAGTGAATGTTTTATAAATAACACTAGTGATAGGCGAAAGACTAATACTATTGACAAAATATAAATAAATGAAACTATCCCGGGAATCTATTGAGCTCTAAAGCGTAGCTTTTGATGCTCTATATCTGAAAGATAAACATATAGATGTCTGTATCCTTAAGAAATAGATATTGAATTATTTAGGATTGTTGTGCTTAAATAGTTAAGCGCAGCGATTTAAAGCGATATTACTACACTTTGCACATTTATATCATCAACATATACATGATTAAAAGTAAAGGCATATCATATAAACACCTAATAGTGGAATGGACAAGATTTGCCGTTATAGCGCATGCATACAATTAACGATAGCAAGATAATTACATAACAATTCATATACACAGAATGACTTCAGACAAAGATAGAAGTACCATTTGAGTTGTAGGCCAATCCCAGATATCAATCGCTATGTGTGGCTTTTCCTTTAACACATAAACATTCCTCAATCAATGACAATAGTGCACAATTGTATCAAGAAATTTCTTCATTAAAGTAAAAGCGACTGGTCGAGCTTCATAAAAGAATAAAGGCTGAAGCACAATAGTGCAAACTTCAGTCTGTTAAGTCTATTACAAAATTTTACGACCCTTTCTAAAGACATGAAAGGGTCTATAAATACTATACTAATCTAAATATCTATAAAATAGAAATGCTAATTAAGTTGATATCAATAACTGTTGATGCTATTTCTGCTGGCGATCTGAGGAGCTGGAGGATGATTCATTCTGTCGGTTGCTTTCCTTTGAACCTGAGCTGATTAATGGCAAGCATTGGCTCAATTTCAAGAGGTTTGTTGAGCCGTGAATTGAGCTGGACAGCGTAGGTGGCGTCTTGGATATCGGGGATCATGCATTGGATGGCATCTGTTAAACACTTGAGGGCGGCTCTTTGTTCACGAGGCTTGATTAGGAAGTGCCAATATGTTTCCATGTTTAAACTATTAACTCCGGCAATTAATCTTCCTCTACCTTCTAACTCTGGATAACAGGTTTGCTCCAATGCATTTGTTGTAGTAATCTTTCCAGGCGTGCATTGGGAGATCATGTTTGCTAGATAGAGAGTGTCATTAACTAGATCAACTAAATTATTAGAAGTTGATCTACATCTTGATGCTGCTCTTTCTGCCTTTAACACCTGTGTGTGCCATTCTGTAAACAGTATGTCTTTATGAACCTCAAGTATCCTAGGCAAATTGGATTCTTTCCCTGACTTCGAATCTTGCCATTCAAGATATGCAGTAATAGCTTCATCGGCTTGATTCAAGTCATCCCTAACTTTCTCCACCTGTTCGTTTATGGATGTAGTTAATTCACAGAGTGGCTCCGCTTGAGAGATTTGTTGACACAGGAGTTTAATTTGTGATATTAGCACATTGTTTATCAACATTTCCTCCTTCCTGAACTCTGTTATCTACGAATCTCCTTTAACTTTCTCTAGCTGTGCTGTTATTTGAGCGATATGCTCATCCTTAGTTTTCATCAATTGCTCATTCGTTGCTTTCAATTGCTCCAAAGCCTCTGTTAATTCGTTTTGTTTCTGGATTGCTACCTGATTAATCCTTTGTTTCTCTTCCTCCCATTGTTGAGCCAATTGGCTATTTATTTGCTGCTGTTCTACTAACTGTTCATTTGCCTGCGCTGTCTTCTGTTGTTCTGTCGCTAACTGCTCCTCTGCTTGCATTACCTTCTGTTTTATTCTAGCTAATTCTGTTTGCAACGTGGAGATTTCTTGGTCTTTAGTCTTTAACAAAAGACTTACCTTCGATGCTTTGTCGATGGTTGCAGCTGAATAAGCTCCAGCGTACTGTGACAATTTAGTCAGATCATCGGAGGGATCTAGTTTCTCCTTCCACACTACATTGCCCATAACTGTTTGTTCTGGAAAGATGGAAGGTTGATCAAGCCTTCGTCTCTTCTTTGATCATTTCACCACTGCTCTGTGCTTTGGGCTGTAGAAGACATTCAATGGAGGAATATCTTCTACTTGTAGAGTGATTTGGTTGCTAGGACCTTTCGGGATTATTTCCACATCTTTAGTTTTAGGTGGGTCGCTGGTTCCGCTTAAAACCTGAGATGATGTATTATCCTGTACACTGCTGGTTTTAGGAGTATCAGTATTCTGTGAGTCTTTCCCCCCACTGATAATGGTGTTGAACTGCTGCCATTCCTTTTGCAGTTCAGGGTCTGTGATAGCACCCTTGTTAGTATCGGTGGTGGTTTGTTTAGACTGAGACTCCTTTAGCAATTGTTCTTGTTTTTCCTTCTCTTGTTGCTCCTGTTCCTTCTGCCGCATTTCCGCCTATTCTCTTTGCAGGTTGTCCTCCTGCTCTTTGCGCTGTCTATCTTTCTCTTCTTTCTTTGCGCGTTCCTCCTGCTCTTTCTTCTGCTTCTCCTTTTGGTCTTTTTTTTGTTGTTCTTCCTGCTCATTATTGTTGGTCTTTGTTGTAGCAGGAGGTTCCTTTGTCTGTTGTTGGCCAGGCTCGCTTGATGATGCTGCTTGGGTTGGCATTAATAAATCTAGAGGCAGAGTTTGCAACCTCTGCTCTCTGAGTTTATTAAACTCACTTAACCCTTCATCGTTGTATCGCATCTTGGCAAGTTCTTTGGCTTGACCTATTGATTCGGCTGATTTGAAAACATCATCAAACATATCTTCTTTATGATCAAATGTTGCTAATTTGGCATGTTCCGAAGCAGCATATGCCGTTCGCTTTGGGTCGAATGCACTATTCAGGATTGTAGCAAGATTTAGAGCTTGATTCTTCGTGGCTTCTTTTTCCACATGTTTTAGATCATGCAGGGTGAAGACTCCACATCTGAAGGGGAAAGTAGGCCAGCCCCTTTTCTTCTCCTTTTTTAGAGTCTGTGTGGTGCTTTCAGTTGTAATTTGGTATGCAATTTCCCTTGCTAGCAGTTTGTCAGGGACATATAAGGGGAGGACATGAGGATTGGCTTGGCTGCCAAAGATTCTAACATAAGTAAAATATTCTTCACCAAACCAACTACCCACTGCTGGCAAATCAAAAGAGGCTAGGTAGGAGATCCTTGGAATAGGCTTATCAAAAATTGAATAATAAACAGGAACCATGAAACCATTACAAATCTGATACATGTGGTTTTTATAGGATGACTTCCACATCTTGCGATGATAAATATGAATGGGCGAGGGGTCCTGTGTGGTCCACCTCCAACCAAGCATAGGGAATTCAGAATTAAAACACAAGGTATCTAGGATATATGCACCATAGTAGAACGGGGGAATTTTCCTCTCAGTGACTCTAGTTTTGTTCTTGAAGTCACTAACAGCTAATGCTAGCTTATCCGAAAGGATAGTAGCCCAATCCATAATCGTGTTGTTCACTGCTGCTTCCATGAGAGGAACCATTTCAATGATAAAAACGGCAGAGTCGTGCAAACCCCACAATCTACACATCATTATACCGGCATAACAATAAGGAGAACACAAAGAGTCGACTGAGTACTTACCGGAGGATTCATGCTTGTGTTTATTTGGATTCTGCCTCCAGTCCTTGATAGGTTCGGACTCGATCTCGTTCTCGCTTGCGAATTGTTTCAAAAAGGCGCTATTATATATCTTCTCTGGCTTAGGCAAATGATACATTTGCCTCAGATCTTCTGGTTTAAATGACCCAAAAAGCCTCCCATCCTTTGTGATGAAAGTTCTATCTGTGATGGGGATTTCTTCAATTGCCCATTTCACAACATCGGTATACGGGAGAATTTGCTCCCTTGCTGCTATCCTATAGAGGAAGGAATCGGCCAAATCCTTGAGAGAACATTCCGACTTCTTTAGTGAATCTGCGGTAGCTTCTTCTACCGTCTGCGTTGGTTTCTCGGCCTCTATCAAGTCATAAGTTCCTTGCCAAGTTGTTCTGGCGAGGCCTACGCATGTTGTGTCGGATATTAGGCCCTTTTTGTTGTTTACTACCGCTTGTCCTACAGCTGGTGGATTTGAAACACCTGCAACTTTCTTCGACTTTTTACCCATCATGCCCGAATTCTTATGTAAGACTGTATTCTGCACAGAGAGGCAATTTTGGCGTAACACAGAGATAGCAATAAAACTCACAGTTGATAGCAAATGAAAAGATGAACGTTGATATACTTTATTTTTTGTAAAACCGGCGTGGAGACAATCTATAGGCAGATCTTAGGACATGGATCCATTAAGTGACCGTATAGAGCCTGCCACCTTATAAATGCCCATTATACCAATATTTGGTCGAAAGATCTATTAAAGCATGTAATGGGTGTATTTTCGGCCGAATGGGAGTGATTATGCCTTGAATATCATTAAATCGGGCTTTCCAATCACTTTAACGGCTTTGCGTTGAAAATCGTGCCTTATCGCATCGCATCGGGGGGGTATGCATGACTGGTTTTAACAATGCTTGAGTATCGCTGATCGCCGATTGCCGATATCGCATCGGCGAGAGGCATATGCGCAATAGAAATGAAACGAGGGGACCTGCCGATCGCCGATTGCGATATCGCATCGGCGAAAGGCGTATGCGCAATGGTTTCAAAACAAGGGGATGAGCCGATTGCCGATTGCCGATAGCTTTATCGCATCGGGGCTTTAATATAGGGCGCTTTAGTGGTGCATTTGGGGATTGCCGATTGCCGATCGCCGATCGCCGAATACTATATCGCATCGGCGAAAAGTCTTTTGGCCATTTGTTGCATCCTTTATGTTATTGCGATATGCGATCTTGCGATCGCTTTATCGCAATAACCGAATATTTGCTTTATTTCCTTTTTTAAATAGATATGGCTTTAAAGGGTTTATTCATAAAGCGCTCCTTTGATTATCGGATTTTTATAAAGTAAAAGTTTTGATATCAATTTTATTTTTAAAGGGACCCATTTCATATTTTCATGTTTTTTGTGAATAAAAATAACATGAAATGGGGGGTTGTTTGCAAAGCACAACATGTGGTAAGCATCCTAAACTTTGGGATGAGAATTTGCATTACATCCAACATGCTTACAATCATACCAAGCATTCATTTACAAAAGTATCTCCATTTGAAGCTTGTTTGGGTTATTTGCCAAAGCCTCCTTTGGATTTCATTTTTGGTTGATCGAAAATGGATCCAGTTTTTCCTCCAGATCAAAATCTTCAAATGCAAATGAAAGTGGGATAAAGTCAAAGTTCTCATCGACACAATTCCAATGGTGTTAACGGCGCGTAAATCTGAGTCCAGATGGAGAAGTTAGAGCCAGTCAAAGTTTATGGAGAATTAGGGGCAAAAGTCAAAAAAAAATCAACGGTCAACGAGGTCAATGCCTACGTCAGTAGGGACATGTGTCACCACAGGAATGAGCCATGAGTCTTAGATGATGTTAGCAGAGGAGGTGACATGGCAGATTGTGATTGGTTGATATGGGCCAATCTGGTGCTGACACATGGCAACCCGGATTTTGCCCAATGTGGCCTTACTTCCAAAATTTTGGGGATCAGGGAGGATCGAACCCCTGACCTCCCAGAATGGCTAAGTCTTCACTGGAACTAGCTCACTAGTTGGGCTACTGCAAGTCTTGTTAACGGAAGTGATAAGTTTATATTTATTGTGTATCGAGATTGGGTTGCCGAAAAAAGGCCGAACGGTCGGGGTCAACCCCATGACCGTCGAACCTTTGGATTTATCATTATCATATAGTCCACAAACATATTGTAATATCCCACATTCACCGCAAGTCACAATAACACATGGTATATCATACTATATGATTAATGTATCAACCAACGGAGCCAACACATAATACATCACATATACGTTGTAACGACATAACAAATGGTAGAACGGTCAGGCAAGGGTTTCGAACCCTCGACCTACCAAAACCATATATATGCAACGACTTCAATGCAGTTTGATAACCAACATATCATATGTTCGTGCTTGAAACAAAGCCGAACAAAATTTTTATTAAACAGTTGCAGTTGTTGAACCCGCCATACCACCAATGCGCGGACCGAGGTGGTTTTTGTCAGCAGAGAGTGGTTTTGCAGGGGTAGAGATGGTTTTGGATCATTCCAGGGGGTCTGAAAGTCACAGTGACCAAATATGGTCAAGTTTATATTCGTTTGACTTCAAGTTTCAAGCTGAACGCAATGGTGAGGTTTGTTTTCTCATTTGAGTCTCTATTTTTGAGCTCATACCTGTAACATCATTTTGAAGACAAAATAAAGCAGTCAGCACTGGAAGTTAAAGGACTAGGAGACTTAGCCAGGAAATCTGGTGAACTCCTTTATTAAATTTTGTTGTGTTGATGTGTTTGAATGTGTTTTCTATTTGCTTATGTGTTTATGTTATTTGCAACCTTTTCGATCCATTGCACTAAGTAACATAAACAACTTCACATAAAGTCTATAATACCTTTTTCATTAACGGATTAAGTGGTATCAGAGCTCAAAGGTTTTTAAGGTTTGATAAGTTTGTGTGAAGATTTGAATGCTTACTAGGTTAAGGCTCGGACGAGGTGAAGGTGAACTTGTTGAGGCGAATCCAGAGATTGGAAGGGTCTTTTCACAAAGAAGGATGGTGGATGAAACTCCACTTGGGTCAGAATCTCAATTCTTGGATAGTTTCATGACGATACGCACAATGGTGGAAGAAATGTATCACGAGTTTAAGAAGAACAAAGATGAAGGCACTTCATCACCTAAAGATCAAGAAGATAAGGGAAAGGGAGGAATTCTTCCTCCACCATCTCCTCCATCGTCACCATCATCGTCATCATCATCCTCTTCTTCTCATAAATCTAGTCCTTCTAAGAAGAAAAAGAAGAAATCCTCTTTGATCAAATTAGATGTAAAATTTGATTTTCCAATTTATGATGGAGAACTTAACACTGAAAAACTTGATAATTGGATCAGACAAATTGAAGTGTATTGCAGGGTGTAGAAAGTTGTTTCAGAAAGGAAGAAGATTCAGCTTGCTAACCTTCGACTTGGAGGAACCGCACTTGTATGGTGGGAAGGAAAGACACAAGCAGATCTCCAAAAGCATGGTAAAATCATTTCAACTTGGAATGAATTTGTTTTTGCTATTATATAATATATATATATATATATTATATATATATATATATATATTATATATATATCCTTTGGCTTATATGCAACAAGCAATGATGAGTTGGCAAACACTACGTCAACTAAAAGGTCAAAGTGTTCAAAGTTATACTAAGGAATTCCATAAGAGAGCTTTTACATTAGGCATATCATTGGACTCACCAAAGACATTGTTGAAATACATAGGTGGTCTTCATAGTTATTTGAGGCATACCATACTTATGTTTATCCAACTAGCTTAGATGGTGTATCGGTTCAAGCAACTCATCTAGAAGCTAGAGGCAAAAATGTAACTCAAGATGTTGGAAAATCATCCAAACCTATTGAAAGCAAGAATAAAGGTAAGAAGAAACTTAAATGGAAGGACAAGAAAACAAACACTATGAAGAAAGATAAACCTTCATGCACTCATTGTAAGAATGAAGGACACGATGAGGCACACTGCTAGTCATTGCATCTGGAATTGAAGCCTAAGTAGTTTGGGAGTAAAGAGCAGAAGAATGTTGCTTCTATTCAAAAGGACTTGGGATCAAATTCAGGTGATGAGACAACGGTTACAACTACAGGTATAAAAGGTAAAGATTCTAAAGCATCTACAAGTACTTCTTTGCATTCTGTTGATAATGATAATGATGAGAGGAAAAGAAATGAGCTATTTCACATTAGAGTCATTTCCAAGCATGCTAAAGTTGATACTTTATTTGATATCGGGTCACAAGTTAATTTGATTTCTGAAGAAATTGTAAAGAAGTTGGGTCTAGAAACAAAACCTCATAAAAAGCCATATCCATTAGGTTGGGTGTGTGATAAAACTAAGCTACAAGTGATGAAACAATGTAAACTTAATTTTGCTATTGGGTCAAAGTTTGTAGATGAGGTTGAATTAGACATAGTCCCATTGGACATATGTGGAATTGTATTAGGAATTCCATACTTGTACGATAGAAATGCTATCTTCTATCCAACTGAAAATAAGTATCAACTCACTAAGGATGGAATTGAATATGTTGTAAGGGCTCATAAACTCAAAGATAATTTATCACTCATAAATTCAGGACAAATGAAAAGAATTGTAAATTCAAGTAAACAATTTTTACTTATGATTGTAAAAGCAAAGGATATTGATAAATCTGATGCCTTCCAAGGTTTTAATCCTAAACAGAAAGCAGATCTAGTTAAAGTTGTTTCTGATTGATATTCTGTTCCAAGAGCCTAAAGGGCTTCCACCCAAGCAAGAGATGTTGGGTGTGGAGCATGATTATTTAGAGGTCTTTGTTTCAATCGGATTTATACCCCAGGAAGTTTGTACACCCCTCCACACAGGGGGGACTTGTCCCCCCCTGCGAGGGTCTAGGGGGGCTAATCCCCCCCGGCTGGGGGGTCCAGGGGCCAGTGGTCCTCTGGCGGGGGTTCAAGAGCAGCGCCCATGAAGCTAAAAATAGATGTAAAATGGCCTTGTAAAAGTATAGTAATTTCTAGTCAATCTGGGTCGTTCATTAGGCGGATGATATGACTGTAGAACTTATGTTTAGTTTAGGGTATTTTGCCCTAGAAGGCAACCCCTCTCTTTGTATGAGGGCATTGTATTGAAGCTGTGAAATAGATGTGTATTCTCCGAGTGAGAAATAGAGAGGTGAGACTGTGAGAGAAAACAAAGGATATTACAGCAGATCCGATGTAGGTTGTGTCTCTTCATTTTGCTGGATAATAGAAAAGAAGGATTGGTTGTTCAGGGTGGACGTAGCCCAAACTGGGTGAACCACGTATATCCATGTCTCTCTGGTTTTATGTGTTTATATTTCTGCAATATTCTATGTGTTCCACTACTCTGTAATATATAATTTTCTAACAACTGGTATCAGATCCGAATGTCTATTTGGTTGATAAACTCGCAGGAAAGAAGGGTTCCTGGTTTGAGTGGGAGCAATGGCGGAAGATGGTAAGTTTAGGGTCGACAAATTTTATGGCCAAAACTTCTCATTCTGGAAGATGCAGATGGAATATTATCTGTATTAGAAAGATTTGTACCTACCATTGGGCGGAAAAACAAAGATGCTGACGGGTATGACAGATGAAGAATGGAACCTTCTCGATAGAAAGGCACTTGAAATAGTATGGTTGTGCCTCGCAGTGTCGATCGCCTTCAACATTTTGAAGGAAATAACAACAAAGGGTTTGATTAAGGCGTTGGAAAAACTATATGAAAAACCCTCAGCCTCAAACAAGGTATTTCTTATGAAACAGTTATTTAATATGAAGATGTCAGAAGGTGGATCTGTTGCAGACCATTTAAATGATTTTAGTATTGTTACAAGTTAGTTAAGTTCCATAGGGGTAAACTTTGATGATGAAGTTAGAGCTCTGTTATTCTTGTGCTCATTGCCAGAAAGTTGGAATGGTTTAGTAATAGCCATTAGTAACTCTGTTTCTGGATCAAGTACTTTAAAGTTTGATGATGTTGTCGGTGTTATCCTTAGTGAGGAAATGCGACAGAAAAACTTTGGTGAGACATCGGGTAATGCTTTAAGTGCAGAGTCTAGGGGAAGAAAAATGGAAAGAGGAAAGAGCTTAGGATATCGCAGTAAATCAAGGAAAGGCAGATCCAAGTCCAGATCGGGGATAGTGTGCTAGAAATGCAGAAAGAAATGACACCTAAAGAAAGACTATAGATCTCGGAAGGGAAAAGAAGGAGATGCACAGCAAGAAAACAATCATGAAGCAAATGTGACAGGTGAGGTGTTACAAGATGCTTGATTCTTTCTTTCGAAAATATTATTGATTCATGGGTGGTAGATTCAGGGGCCTCATTCCATGCCACACCTGATAAGAAATATTTTCATGACTATGTTCAAGGAGATTTTGGACAAGTCCGTTTGGGTGATGATAAAACCTGTAAAATTGTTGGAATGGGTAAGGTTCTTGTAAAACAACAGAATGGAAACCAATGGCTACTAAAGGAGGTAAGGCATGTTCCAGATCTAAAGAAAATCTGATTTCAACAGGGCAGTTAGGCGGTGAAGGTTGTGTGACAACTTCACAGATAAAGCTTGGAAGGTCACCAAAGGAGCCCTGGTAATAGCAAAAGGCGAAAAGGTTGGTACATTGTATTTATGCAATGGTATTTCTAACTCTGTTAATGCTTTAACATCCAAAGGAGCAGATGCAGCATTAAGGCATCATAGGCTTGGACACATGAGTGAAAAAGGAATGAAGATTCTTCACTCAAGGAATTTGTGGCCGGGTTTGAAGAATGTTGATTTGGACTTCTGTGAGAATTGCATTTATGGAAAACAGGAGAGAGTCAGATTTCTCAGAGTTGGGAAAGAAAAGAAGAATGAAAAAATTGGAGCTTGTGCATACAGATGTATGGGGACCTGCTCAGGTATCATCTCTCGGTGGCTCTCGTTATTATGTTACTTTTATTGATGATGCAACTAGAAAAACTTGGATTTATTGTATTAGGAATAAATCTGATGTATTTGATACTTTCAAGAAATGGAAAGCTTTGGTTGAGATTGAGACAGGAAAGAAATTGAAGTGTCTTAGATCAGACAATGGAGGTGAATATTGCAGCAAAGAGGTTGATAGGTACTGTTCAGAGCATGGAATTCGCAGAGAGAAGACAGTTCCAAGAACACCACAAGAAGTGTGTCAGAAAGGATGAATAGGACAATTATGGAGCGTGCAAGGTGCATGAGATTGCATGCAGGATTGCCTTTACAGTTTTGGGCAGATGCTGTAGATACTGCTGTTTATCTAATAAACAGAGGGCCTTCAAGTTCCTTAGATGGTGGTGTTCCAGAGGAAGCATGGACAGGTAAAAAGGTAAACTACTCTATTTTAAAGCCTTTTGGTTGTGAGGCCTTTGTCCATATTGATAAAGAAAATAGAACAAAGCTTGAAGCAAAGTCAAAGAAATGTACCTTTATTGGATATGGTGTTAATGATTTTGGTTATCGCTTATATGATTATGAAAATCAGAAAATCATTAGGAGCAGAGATGTAATATTCAATGAAAAGGTCTTGTATAAGAATCAGTTGCAGGAAAAGGAACAAGAAAAGGAAAACAAGGAATATGCAGTTCTTGATGAAATCACTGAAAAAAGTAAAGGTGCCTGAAAATAATAATAATCAACAACCACAACAGCAGCAACCACCGCAACAGCAGTAGGCACCCCAAACACCTGAAAGCGGTGTTAGAAGATCTACCAGGATAAGTAGACCCCCTGAATGATACTCTCCCTCATTATATTATTTATTGTTGACTGAT
>APFE031003695.1:72451-105256 GCA_000404065.3 Pinus taeda | reverse complement strand
CCATCAATGTCTTATTCATTCTTTCTGCAACTCCATTTTGCTGAGGTGTATATGGAGTAGTCTTCTGCCATGCTATACCACACTTCTTACAAAATTCTTCAAATTCCTTACTGCAAAACTCTCCAACGTTATCTGTCCTTAGCATCTTTATCTTCTTCTATGTCTAGTTTTCCACTAGAGCCTTAAATTCTTTAAACCTGTCAAAGACTTCAGATTTATTCTTAAGGAAATATATCCATGTATTCCTTGAGAAGTCATCTATAAATGATACATAGTACACAGACTTACCAAGTGATGGAACCTCCATAGGTCCAAACACATCACTGTGCACAAGTTCTAATATCTGTTTCGCCCTCTTACTACCAGAGGTGAAACTCACCCGATTCTGCTTCCCATATACACAATTTTCACAGAAATCAAAATCTAAAGAGCTATTACTCATACCTTCTACCATACCTTTATCATGAAGTATTCGAAGGCCATTTTGTCCAATATGTCCAAGCCTTTGATGCCACAACATGGTCTTCTCTCTAGAGACCACTAGATTTTTTGCTCCACTTTCAGGAACCACAGAACTATTGCACCCATCAATAAAAATGCTACCTTGCAGCTTGTACATATTTCCACTTTGAACTCCCCGCATTAATGTCAGTGCTTCCTAAACCATCTTGTAGGTATCCGTCTTGAACACTGTTTTTACACCTGCATCATCCATCTTGCTAATAGAAAATAGTTTTCTGGGTAATCTAGGAATATGTAGAACACCTGGAAGCGTTGTAACCCTTCCACCTTGCAACTTCAACTTTACTTTTCCGTGGCCAATGATTCTAGCCTTCCTGTCATCCCCCAAGAAAACATCACCACCATCATATTTTTCATACTTGCAAAACCACTCTCTATGGGGAGTGAAGTGAAAGGATGCACTTGAGTCAATCAACCATGCCTCATGATCTACATGTGTACTTGAAGAAGCCAAGTACACATCCCCACTTTCATCTGTGGTGGTTTTCGCCTCTGCAAAAGGAGCCTCATCAGATCCCTTTCCTTTGTCAGGAGCTTTAGATTTACAGTCGCTTTTGTAGTGCCCTTCCTTTCCACATTTCTAGCACACCACCTTTACAGGTTTTCTTATAGATTTAGATCTCCCAATCGATGACTTATTTTTGTTTCCGTTCTGGGTCCGCCCTCGTACAGACAAGGCATCACCATTTTGGCTCTCCTTATTTTTCCATCTCATCTGCTCCATCAGCAAGGATGAGGCTATTTCATCAAAATGCAAGGCAGTTGCATTGCTACCTATTGCAATAACCAGACTATCCCACGAATTTGGTAGAGAACACAACAAACTGATGCACTTATCTTATTCTAAAATTTTAATATCAACAGATTCTAACTGAATTACCACAGTATTAAATGCATTCAGATGCTCTGTCACTGAGTCTCCATCTTTCATCCTCAGATTATACAGCTTTTTCGACAGGAACAATTTATTCACCAGAGAATTAGATTGGTACAAAGTCCCTAACTTATCCCACAAAGCCTTCACCATAGCTTCCCCTGATACATTCAACAATACTGAATCTGAGACACACAATCGTATTGTGCTCTTTGCCTTTCGATCCAAATTTTTCCATTCTTCATCAGACACTCCCGTTGGTTTAGTACCTAGATCTACTGCAATCCACTGGTCTTTATCTACCAATAGATCCTCCATCTTGAGTTTCCACAACTCAAAACTCTGACCATTAAATTTCTCTACCTCTATCTTGCCACTGCTCGCCATCTTCTTTCACCACTAGAATCGATCTCACAGATCTCCCACTGAAAAGGGTCTACCACAGGCCCAAGCAAAACCCCTCAGCAGCAGAGGCATCCCCTTGAAGCCAAAACAACTCTGATACCAAATGTAGGTTTTAACCCCATATAGAAATTACCTACATACGAATTCTAAAACATAGAAAATAAACAGTGCGAGATCATAACACATAAAACACATATACACAGAGATTTTCCCTTGGATCCCAAAACCGGGACAACCAACTTGATTTTTCATTATATTCCTTTCAATGTTACAATACATATTTATACATGCTAAAGCATCCAATACCATGGACCGAAAACCATCACGTCCAATACCATGGAGCGAAAACCATCACATCCAATAGCATGGACCAAAAACCATCGCATCCAAAAAATATGTGCAAAAATCATGCACAAAACCATAGGTGGGTTTGCCCAACCTAAAATAGGGTCCAAAACCAAAATTTTCTGGGGCACTGTGCTGGACCCCATAAAATGGGGTTACGGGTGCCCTTCAAACCCCCTGTTAACTACGTGGAAAGAATATGACACAACCCAACCATGTGTAGTTTATAGAAGAGGAAGCATGGGATGGAAGTTTAGAAAAGACAATCAATGTCAAAGCATATATACCACATGAGGACAAAGAGGAATTAATAACAAGTAATTCCTCAACAGTGACTCCTTCTACTGCTATTCAAACACAATAAAATAGACAACAAGAAACACCATCAACAAATAATAGGGTAGCTTCACGCAGCCAAGCAAGTGCTTCTCCAAGCACACCACAAAGCAAAACACCAAGTGACATGTCAAGCCCATCTTCAACAAGCACAAGAAGACCAAAATTTATAAATTTAAATGAAATTTATGAGCAAGATGAATTTTATAGTAGCACTAGTCTGAATTCCTTATTTGCCTTGTTTTTTCGTGTAGATGACCCAATCCATTTTAAGGATGTAGTCAAAGAAGAAAAATGGGTTGTGGCAATAGAGGAAGAAATAAAAGCAATAGAAAGGAATGCCACATGGGAGTTAGTGAACCTTCCAAAAGGAAAACATGTCATTGGAGTAAAGTGGGTCTATAAAACCAAAATTAACATTGAGGGAAAGATTGAAAGGCACAAAGCAAGGCTAGCTGTCAAAGGATACACATAGCAGTATGGAAGAGATTACACAAAGACTATCATGCCAGTTACAATGATGGAGACAATGTGCGCAGTTGTGGCGATTGCTGTGCATCATAAATGGAAAGTGTATCCAATGGACGTAAAATTTGCATTCTTGAATGGAGTGCTGAAAGAGGAAGTGTATGTTGCACAATTGCCTGGTTATGAGGTAGAAGGCCAAGAAGACAAAGTGTATCACTTGAGGAAATCTCTTTATGGGTTGAAGCAAGCACTGCGTGCGTTGTAGAGTAGGATAGATGCCTACTTGTTGCACAATGTTTTTGACAAATGTGACGGTGAACCCACTCTCTACATCAAAGAGAGGGAAAGTAAGATTCTCATTATCGTCTTATATGTAGATGATTTGATTTTTACAAACAGTGATGATTTCCTCATCGTTGATTTCAAACAAGTCATGAGGAGTGAATTTGAAATGAGTGACTTGGGATTGTTAATATATTTTTTGGGCACAAAAGTGAAGAAAATAGAAAATGACATTTTTATCTCTCAAGAAAAGTATGTGGCAAACATTTTGGAGAGGTTTAAAATGCAGAACAACAATTCCGCACCAACTCCAACTGTCATGGGGTTTAAGTTGAGAAAACAAGATTGCAACAACAATGTCAATCTAACATTATACAAAAGCATGATAGGCAGCTTGATGTATTTGATTGCCACTAGGCCGAATATAATGTATGCAATATGTTTGGTGTCAAGTTTCATGGAGACAACCAAGGAGACACATTGGCAAGAAGCAAAAAGGATTCTAAGGTATATCAATGGGAGAAAATAGTATGGCATTTTGTAGACAACAACAAGTGATTTCAGGCTAGTTGGTTACACTGATAGTGATTGGGCATGAAGTGTCGATGATAGAAAGAGCATGTTAGGATATGTTTTTCATTTTGGTTTCAGCGCCATTTCATGGGCCTGCAAGAAGCAACCAATAGTGTTACTGTCAACAACATAGGTTGAATATGTCACAACAACAACAGCAGCATGTGAGGCAGTTTGGATGAGAAGGATGTTGACGGATCTTCATCATGACCAAGACAGGACAACAACTATTTTCTGCGACAATACCTCAACAATTGCATTGTCAAAGAATTATGCCTTTCACAAGAGGACCAAGCATATTGATGTTAAATATCATTTTATCAGAGAGTTGATTAACAATGATGAAATTGTTGTGTAGCATTGTAGGTGACAATAACAATTTGTGGATATCTTCACAAAGCTATTGGCACGTGAAAGTTTTGTTTATCTCATAAACTATTTGGGAATTTTCAATGGCGGCAATTGTGATTTAGGGGGAGTGTTGGAAATAATAATCCCAACCACCACAGTAAACACCTTAATAGCAGCCATACTTGTCAGAAGTATTTTTGTAGGTTGCGTCTCTGTCTGAAGATGGAAGGACTAAAGCCAAAATAAAAGTACTATGTGAACCATTACGCAACATAGCAAAGAATTTAAGGCATTTAATTTATTTTGGTAAATAGATATGGGCAAGCATTCATTCTGTGACTATTGCCCACCCTCCAAACACCTGCACGATTATTCTCCACACTCAACAACAACAACTTATTAATTATTTTCTCTATCGTGTATTAATGTAAAATTGTATGTTGAGATAAATATGTATGTTAAAGTCATTTTGCAAGTAAGAAAGAAACAAAGCAAGAGTCTCTGAGGAGAAAATGGTGGAAGAAATTTTGGTGAGCGCATGAAAAACAACAGTTACTATGTTTTATTGTGTGTTATTCCATGTTAAATGTAAATCACTGTAAAACCTTTGTTTACTTGGTGAATGAACCGAAGTCTCATGTGAATGTATTTTCATGATTTAGAATTCAATATTAGGTTATTATTGTGTTGCTCCAAACTTACTCAGTATTTTGGTTTTCATGAGTGAATACTGTGTTTTTAAGTCTCTATATAGCTGCGCATAAATCCAGTTGTACCAAAGCTAGTTGCGTGAAATCGAGTTGCACAAAATCAGCTTCATGAAACTCTGTCATCTACCTCTCCTGGTAAATTTAGTTCTATTTTTTTCTAACATGGTATCAGAGTGGGTTAAACTATGTTAGTGTAAAAACAAGTGTTTTTACTAGCAGTTAGAATTGCTTTGAGGGCATATTGTTTTTAGCATATTTATGAGCATGTAGAAAGTTTTTTTTTCTTACACTAAGAAATGACAGCCTCAATCACAAGCTTGACTAATCCTCAAATACCTCATTTTAATGGAAAAAATTATGATTATTGGGCTCTTAAAATGAAGGACCTGTTTTCTTCTCAAGACATTTGGGATTTAGTGGAGAACGGTTTCAAGAACCAGCAGATGCAGCGTCATACAATGCCTTATCTCCAGCATAAAGAGATTTGTTAAGGGACAATAGGAAAAAGGATTCAAAAATCCCTGTTCTATATTTTCCAAGCAGTTCATGAAAGTATTTTCCCAAGGGTGGCAGCAACAATGAAGTCCAAGCAAGCATGGGACACCCTCCAGACAACCTACCAAGGCATGGAAAAAGTCAAGACAGTGAAGCTGTAAATGTTGAGAAGAGATTTTGTAACACTTTGTATTAAAGAGTCTGAGAATGTAGACTCATTTTTTACACATGTAAGTGGGCTGGTTACTCAAATTAGGTCTCATGGTGAGACACTTGAGGAAAGAAGAATAGTTGAGAAAATTATGAGAAGTTTTCCAACAAATTTTGATGCCATTGTTGTGGCCATAGAAGAAACAAAGGATCTCTCACAATTCTCAGTGGATGAGCTTAATGTATCACTAGTTTCGCATGAACATAGACTGAATAGAGCAATAAGCTCCTCATTGGAGCATGCCTTCAAGACACAAGTATCATTTGGTCAAGGTCGAGGCAGAGAAAGATCATATGCTAGAGGAAGAGGAAGAATCGCACACAGAGGTGGAAGAAATAACTCTTCAAGCTCAAATGGAAGAGGCAGTAGTCAAAATCCAAGTCAAGGCCCAAGCTAAAATCAAGCACAAGGTCAGAGGTATGATAAATCTCAAGTTCAATGGCATTACTCTAAGAAGTATGGTCATTATCCAAATGAATGTAGAAGGAAGAAATATGACATTAGTAACAAACCAAGTGTAAATTTCACAAAAGAAAGTCAGAACCATGATAACATGTTTTTAGCTTGTAATGTAGCACAAGAAAACAAAGTGATATACGGTATCTAGATTCAGGGTGTAGTAACCACATGTCAGGAAACATGGAAATGTTTTCCAATCTAGATGAAAGTGTGAAATATGAAGTGACATTAGGGACTGATAGCAAAGTCTCTGTCATGGGAAAATAAAGAGTTAATATCCCAACAAAGAAGGGGGAGAAGAATTAAATCTTAGATCTTTACTTTGTCCCCTGTCTGAAGCATAACCTCATGAGCATTGAACAAATCATACAAAAGGGTTACAATGTCTTTTTCAAAAATGATGTGTGCACAATTTTGGATAGACCTCCAAGCAAGCAATTGATTACAAAGGTTCATATGACAAACAATAGAATGTTTCCCCTAAAAATAAGATCAAATTTGCATAAATAAGGTGCACAAGCATAACTCTCAATGAACTGACAGGAGAATGGAATAAAATATGCAACTTTCATATAAGTAAACTTTCAAGCAAAGGTCCAAGATGAAAATTTGTTATGGCATTTCAGATTTGGTCATCTCAACTTTGGAGGTTTGAATTTGTTGCAAAAGAAAGGTATGGTGAAGGGGCTACCGCTCATAGAAAAACTGCACAGACTATGTGAAGGATGTATCTTAGGCAAGCAACATAGAGAGACATTTCCAACAGGAAAGTAAGTAAGGGCAAAGACACCTTTGGATATTGTCCATTCAGATTTATATGGACCAATGCAGAAACCATCAATTGGTGGAAGCCACTATTTATTGACCTTCATAGATGACTACACAAGGAAGACATGGGTCTATTTCTTAAAATAGAAACGTTAAGTGTTTGAGTGCTTTCACCAATACAAATATGTTGTTGAGAAGTAAAGTGGAAACTACATCAAAGTCCTTAGGACTGACAGAGGTGGGGAATACATCTCAAATGAATTCCTTCAATTTTGTAGGGGACATGGAATTCACAAGAAATTTGCAAC
Organism: Pinus taeda; assembly: GCA_000404065.3. Classification (NCBI taxonomy): domain Eukaryota; kingdom Viridiplantae; phylum Streptophyta; class Pinopsida; order Pinales; family Pinaceae; genus Pinus; species Pinus taeda. Next base: position 98,149 of record APFE031003695.1, on the reverse strand, counting down.
AAGGTATACACCTCAACAAAATGGTGTGGTAGAAAGGAAGAATAGGACCATTATGGAAATGGAAAGGAGTATGATGAAGACAAAGCACTTGCCAAATGATTATTGGGTTGAAGTTGTCGCTTGTGCAACATATATCTAGAATAGATGTCAAACCAAACGCATCCAAAACATAGGTCCTAAAGAGGCATGGAGTGGAATAAAGCATAGTATCACCCACACCATAGCTTTTGGATGTGCGGTGTATGCACATGTCCTAGATGAATTGAGGAAGAAGTTGGACAACAAAGGGGAGAAATGTATATTTGTTGGATATAGTGATGAATCCAAAGCATACAAACTCTACAATCCATTAACCAAGAAGGTCATAATCAATAGAGATGTGTAGTTTATAGAAGAGGAAGCATGGGATGGAAATTTAGAAAAGACAGGCAATGTCAAAGCATGTATACCACATGAAGATAAAGAGGAATTAACAACAACAAGTAATTCCTCAACAGTGACTCCCTCTACTCCTATTCAAGTGCAACAAAGCAGGAAACAACCAACACCATCAACAAATAATATGATAGCTTCATGCAACCAAGCAAGCACTTCTCCAAGCACAGCACAAAGTGCAACACGAAGTGACATGTCAAGCCCATCTTCAACAAACACAAGAAGACCAAAATTTAGAAATTTAAATGAAATTTATGAGCAAGATGAAGTTGATAGTAGTGCTGGTCTAAATTCCTTATTTGCCTTGTTTTGTCATGTAGATGACACAATCCATTTTGAGGATGCAGTGAAAGAAGAAAAATGGGTTGCGGCAATGGAGGAAGAAATAGAAGCAATAGAAAGGAATGACACATGGGAGTTATTGAACCTTCCAATAGGAAAACATGTCATTGGAGCGAAGTGGGTCTATAAGGCCAAAAGTAACATTGAGGGAAATATTGAAAGGCACAAAGAAGGGTTAGTTGTCAAAGGATACAAGAAGCATCATGGAAGATATTACGTAGAGACGTTCGCGCCAATCTTGAGGATGGAGACAATGCCCGTAGTTGTGGTGATTTCCACGTAGCATAAATGGAAAGTGTATCAAATGGATGTAAAATCAACATTCTTGAATGGAGTGCTGAAAGAGGAGTTTATGTTGCACAACCACCTGGTTATGGAAAGTGTATCAAATGGATGTAAAATCAACATTCTTGAATGGAGTATTGAAAGAGGAAGTTTATGTTTCACAACCACCTAGTTATGAGGTAGAAGGCCAAGAAAACAAAGTGTATCGGTTGAGGAAATCTGTTTATGTGTTGAAGCAAGCACCACGTGCATGGTACAATAGGATAAATGCCTACTTGTTGGACAATGGTTTCAAGAAATGTGACAATGAACCCACTCTCCACATCAAAGAGAGTGAAGGTAAGATTCTCATTGTCGTCTTATATGTAGATGATTTTATTTTTATAAGAAATGATGATTTCCTCATCACTGATTTCAAACAATTCATGAAGAGTGAATTTGAAATGAATGACTTGGGATTGTTAAGATATTTTTTGGGCATAGAAGTGAAGCAAATAGAAAATGCCATTTTCATCTCTCGAGAAAAGTATGTGGCAAACATTTTGGAGAGGTTTAAAATGCAGAATAGAAAGACGACACCAACTCCAACTGTCATGGGGTTGAAGTTGAGCAAAGAAGATTGCAGCAGCAATGTCAATTTGACATTATACAAAAGCATGATAGGCAGCTTGATGTATTTGATTGCCACTAGCCCAGATATAATGTATGCAATAAGTTTGGTGTCAAGGTTCATGGAGACACCCAAGGAGACACATTGGCAAGCAACAAAAAGATTCTAAGGTATGTCAATGGGACAAAACAGTATGGAATTTTGTACATAGCAAGAAGTGATTTCAGGCTGGTTGGTTACACTAACAGTGATGGGCACGAAGTTTCAATGACAGAAAGAGCACATCAGGATATCTTTTTCATTTGGGTTCCGGCGCCATTTCACGGGCCTCCAAAAAGCAGCCAATAGTGTCATTGTCAACAACAAAAGATGAATATGTCGCAGCAACAATAGCAGTGTGCCAGACAGTTTGGATGAGAAAGATGTTGAGGAATCTTCTTCATGACCAAGAGGGAATGACTGTTTTTTGAGACAAGACCTCAGCAATTGCATTTTCAAAGAATTATCTCTTTCACAAGAGGAACAAGCATATTAATGCTAATATCATTTTATTATAGAGTTGATTGACAATGATGAAATTGTGTTGCAGCACCGCAGGTCACAGGAACAATTTGCTGATATCTTCATAAACCCATTGGCACATGAAAGTTTTGTTTATCTCAGAAACTATTTGGGAATTTTCAACGGTAGAAATTGTGATTAAGGGGGAGTGTTTTAAATAATAATCCCAACCACCACAATAAAAACCCTGATAGCATCCATACTTGTCAAAAGTATTGTTGCAGGTTGCGTCTCTGTTTGAAGATGGAAGGGCTAAAGCCAAAATAAAAGGACTGCGCGAACCATTCCGCAACACAACAAAGAATTTAAGGCATTTAATGTATTTTGGTAAATAGATATGGGCAAGCATTCATTCCACGATTATTTCCCACACCCCAAACACTTGCGCGATCACTCTCCACACTCAACAAAAACAAATTATTAATTATTTACTTTGTCATGTATTAATGTAAAATTGTATGTTGAGATAAATATGTATGTAAAAGTCATTTTGCAAGTAAGAAAGAAAGAGAGCGAGTGTCTCTAAGGAGAAAATGGTGGAGCAAATTTTGGTGGGCGCATGAAAAAAAACAGTTAGTGTTTTAATGTGTGTTATTCCATGTGAAGTCTAAATCACTGTAAAAACTTTGTTTTTCTTGGTGAATGAGCCCCAGTGACATGTGAATGTATTTTCATGATTTATAATACAATCCTAAGTTATTATTGTGTTGCTCCAAACTTACTCTGTTCTACTTTGGTTTTTTTGTTGTGAGTGAATAATGTGTTTTTAAATCTCTCTATAGCTACGCTTAAATCTAATTTCGCGAAAGCTAGACGCACAAAATCGAATTGTGTGAAATCAACTTCATGAAAATCTCTCCTCTTCCTCTCCCTCTCCACATAAATTCAATTCTATATTTTTTCTAAAAATTGTGGATTCCGTGAAATCATGAATTTCTACATGGCAACATTATGGTGATTGGGATTTTCAATGCCTAGGAATTTATTTACAAAAAAAATATTTTAGTGGTTGCACTTCGATCAAAAGATATTAAAAGTAATTAATGTGCAATGATTAAGAAAATAGGAAAGGTTTGCTATATATTGAGTTATGTATTATTAATTTTTTATAGCAAGTTTTTATTTGTTGATCTATTATTAACACAATTATATTAACTACACTGAAAGTGTCTTTTTTTTTTAAAAATTGGTATTGTATACCTTTTTCATCTCAGTTTGACATATGTGTATACGGTTTTGACCTTTGTTTGGTTTGATGTTCACTCGTTGGCAATCCGATATGATGTTCACTCACTCACAATAAATGTGACTTAAGTAACAGAGAGGAACTTTTACTATCTTCTATAGAGATTAGCCAATTAATGAATATTCAACTGAAGAAAATTATTAGTTATAACATTCAGTGGGCCTGGAGGTATTTTAGGTAACTCTGGTTTTGGATTGAGAATTTTATCCCCGTTGTGGATCACATTGTTCTGCCTTTGAGGGTTTAAAACCGCGTTTATCATTTATGGATGGAAATTCGTATTGAAAATGGGATCCCTTTGTGAGATTGTGTTTATTATACAATATTTTTTTAATAAAAAATGAGAAGCCATGATTTCATGATTTAAAGATGTTCAAGTTTCTCAGGTCAGACAAACATATTTCTCAATTTTTCTCAATTTTAGAGTTTTCAATCCAGTTGAGGAATGTTGACAAGTGCATGCGTTCTCTGTGAAAAAATTGCCAAGTGCATGCCATGATGCTAAATGGACAACACTTTGCGGTTTTACCAAAAAGCATCTTCTTTATCGAAAGCATCAGTGGACAAATTTGGCAAAGATTGCATAAATTCAATTTCCAACTTCCAACTGTCGATACCATTACCATTTCCAAAAGTCATGAGTGTCAATTTCCATTAAGTCTCATCTATATATATATATATATATTTTAAGACATGGTGAATCGGTAACTGCCAGGCCTAATCTAGGGGAGACCCAGGATCAAACCTCATAGCTGCGACTATAACACCAAGAGCATAACCAACCACCTGCAAGTCGAGTATACTAAGTTCCTATGATTTTAGCAAGAGTAGACTCAACGGGAAAGGGGAATCCACCCCTCTAGCCGCCACCACAGCAGGTCATTGTACTCAATGAGGTTTGAACTTCGGTCTCCCCGATTAAGTCGTCATATATTGCCATCACGTTTTTCTATGTTTTTTAGACTTGTAGGACCCTTTCTAGCCTTTATGGGATCTTTCTTTCTCAAATGTCACTATAGCTACAAGTTGGTCGAGTTTTTGCTTCTTTTATTTGATTTAGTATTGGCTCAATAACAAAGTATTGTCGTTTTAATTCAAGTCATTTTACAGTACTCGTATTAATGATTTGATTTGATGTGATGTGATGTAAGTAGTGTTATTATTTTTGTTGCAAATATTTATAAAAATACAGGTGTTTTTATAGATTATATTTTCAAAACTACACCACATAAATTTGCAATTTCAACAAATATTTGCTAGACAAAATTTAAATTAAAAAAAAAACTAGAATTAATGGCTCAAGGAAAATGGCTTCTAATTAATTTAAAAATATTAAAAGGAGATAGCTAAAATTCTGTAACGAACTCCTTTCTTTATGTTGATTGGAGAATATCTTGGAATATAAAGGTCACTTAAGTGAAATATGATCTTTATTTAATCCCATTATCAACACACACTAACTTTAATCATTTCCTATATGAAATTACTTGTTTTGTGCGTGAGCGCCCACTAGGACATATGCTAATGTTCCTCTTCATTACCTTGCAAGTTATAACTTGGATATAATATTTTTATAGTATTTTGACATAGTGGAATGATTGAAAAAAAAAAGATTTAGCAAGTCGGTTCAAGCAACATCTCTCAGAAACACATCGACACAAGTGTGAGACTATTGCAAACCTTAACACATTTCCTCCCCTCCATCTGCCACCCTTTAGGTTGTTATATTTCCTTTGCTACAACATTTTTTCAGTAATATCATAGGCATGTTCAATTTGTTTGGTGTATCTTTGCACCTTTAGGAGCAAGTTTTAGTATTAATTAATTTAAAATAACATTCTAATTACTGAAAGAATTATTGTGATATATAAATACATATAACTTTTTAAAACTTATGTAACAAATTAGTGGCTAATGTTTCAAAAGCTATAAATGAATATAGATAGATATCACCAAGTTTGAGATAGGCTAAAGTTTATATTTCACATTATTTTATTTAATTTTATTTAATAAGTTTAATTACGTAGATTGGTGTGTTTATTTCAAAAGAGAGTTTTTAAGATTTTATTTAATTATCAATAAATATTTGGGGCATAGTAGAGATTTAAATTTTATGAAATATTTTGTTATTAAATTATCAAGTGAATGGTAGGAATTTAGTAATAGTTAGGGGAGAGGATTTAGATGTATCTCAAAAGTAGTTATGCTATTTTTTCCTTTTATTTTAATCGAAGAAAAGTTCATGTGCATGTGTGGTTGAAATCTCATTGTTTATTACAACTTTAATACGTTTTTGTTGTTACATGTTCTTCTGTATGTATATAGGTTTAACTCATATATTAATTATCTTTACTATAATAATAATAATGGAAAACTTTTTCCTTTATTGAGCAAGTCTGGGTGGGATTCCAACCCAACATCTTTGATACAACATTCTGTGAGGAATGTGGCGGGGTTCAACTAGGGTTTTCTCACATGCATCCAAAAATTGTTATCATTGCAAGAAGTTCAATCCCCTCCCACCTCTATAGAAAAATAAGTTTTGTGTCAACGTATTCATCAATGGAGTTTGAGAAACCCTATGTGGAATGGATTGGGATTATCCTAAAGTGTCAAGTGATGTGCAACCTCTTCCTCTTAGCACTTATCCTATCACATTTTTCAACATAATTATGTCAAAACCAAGAAAACCTCTACAATAGAGAGGTGATGATTGATATCAAGATAGTCTTCTAATTCGTGAGTTACCTAAAATATGGCAAAGAAGTAATCATCTGCGAGCAATGCCTAATATCAACATGGTTGGTGATGATTTTATTAGATGACTATTGTAGACCAACCAAACCTCCCTTCACATAGGGTTTTGTAGGTCTCGACAACCCACAAGAGGAAAACTCAAATTGGAAGAATATAAAATATTACAAAGGTGATCGACTTAATCTTCTCCATATCAAAAGACCTCATATGGAAAAACCAAATATGGGTGATATTTTTCATTTTTTTGTTAGAACCCTAAGAAAGAAATTGTCCCTTATGTGGGTTCAAAGTTAAGATCTAGTGGAAGATCTAAAGAAGATAATTCAAAATAATTTGGGTATACTAGTATTTTAACAAAGTCTAATTTCTAATGGGAAATTGTTGCAATATGCAATACAATTGAAAGATTATCGCATCGAAAGGAACTCCACCATATTTTATACTTCAGGATGAGGGTGGGGTTCCAAGTATCAAAAACCCTGATGCATCACCCTTGAAAGGTTCCAAGTATCAGAAACCCTGATGCATCAACCTTGTTCAAGGATGTTCAAGGATGTAATGAAAGGGAAGGTTGCCACTCTTGGGGATCATAACCAACATCTACTAGGGTCTTTTATATTTGAACAAGCATAAAAAGCATCAGTAATGGATGTTAAAACCCCTAGAGGTAAAATCACTTTTACTGATCTATAATATAAGGAATCAATATGCAAGTCTAATCACTTCTGGTCAAAATCTGAAGATTTACATTAGTGGGTATTTTCTTCTTTGACACTGAAATATGATATCTACTTATGTTCTAAGGGTTTTTTCATAGCGTAATTTGACAAACAAAAATATATAGAGAAATCCATAAATGACGGGCCATGGTTCCTGGGGAGAGTTGGGAATTTTATTACCTCATGGTTTCCATAATTTGAGGATACAAACATGGTGGTCACTATAATGTCTCTCTAAGTAAGATTGCCAAATGACCCTCAGGGCACCACCAAGTCTTGGAAGATATTGGAAATACTCTTGAGAAATTAAAAAAAATGGATTATATGATAGAATAGAAAATGGTATATTTACATTTTCCAAATTTGCGTGGAAATAAACCTTGATAAAGGTATACTTGACTATATCCATCTAAAACATGAAAAATTTCAGTGGGCCAAAGTTTTAGATTATGAACATATGGCATTTATATTTCAAATCTATTTTCAAACAGGTTACTTGTAGACCAAATAACCACAGGTAAACAAATATCCCAAAAAATAAAAAGAGGTAGGGATTGTTGGAAATAACACTGAGAGGGGGGGTGAATCAATATTATCAAAACAATTCTTTTCAATTCTTTCTCAGATTTTTATACGCTACTTTAGTTAGATAAACCAGCATATATATGCAATTTCAGTAAAGGAAAACCGCGTATAACTTAGAGACTTGTAATTTAACTATTCTTCAAATGTTGACTTAAAATCTCTGTGTCAGAACCATAGAAACAATAACCAGGAACAGGAAAATGTAGACAATCACACACAAGAACACAAGATATAAGGTGGAAACCCAATGTGGGTGAAAACCACCTGCTACAATATGTCTCTATCTTTGCAATTAGAAACTTCTTTTTACAATGATTCTGTACTGGTGCAGTCCTTTACCAGTATGCAGGCTGTAACCTGTAGAGAGCTACAACCCTCTCTCTCATTCTCCAGCTTCTCTTGGAAGGGAGCTACAACCCCCTTTTCTCTTGTACTAGCTGAGATACTAGTATGTAGGTGGTGACCTACAGAAGGCTACAACCTTCTCTTTTCTTCCAGGGACCAATTTTAATAAATTTTCAGATTGGATCCATGAACATCAATCAAACATCAATAATTTCTGCATCAAACAATATTCTTTCCACCAATTAAAAAATGAATCAATTAGACACTTCTCTGACAGCTGTACCCAGAACATAGTAACAGTAACCATACACCAATTATGAACCCAGATCACTGCAATAATCAATAGAAGTAGCTAGAACATAATTTAAGAGAAGCGCGCTACTTCCATATTCATAAACCTGTGTGCATATGCTTCTGTGTTAAGACCAACCTGGGTATATGCTCTTTTGACTTACAGAAACAACGTGTATACGTGCCTTAGCTTCACTAAACCTGCGTATAGATCTATAAAGATAATTCACTCCTTCAAATGTTCAGACATTAGTTAACGCAGATTATCAGATTTATAGATCAAGCGGGCGCCACATATAACAGATCAAAATCATACAAAGATACTATTACTCAAGCCTTAAGATTTTGACCCATCAATAGAACTTATCCTTTTCTTTGTGCTTAGGTTCCTCCTTCGTTCAGATCCATCTCTCCACCATGACCCCAATCACTAGTATTCCAGATCTAGCACTTTTCAGATATTCAATAATTCAGATCATAACCTTGCCTAATGATCTCCTTCCTCTTTTATAGTCTTAGGCCTGTCACAATACCATAGTCCAAAACCGTAACAAATCAATACCATGGACCCAATACTTGGGATCAACACTTCGGACGAGATACCATGGTCCAAAACCATAGGTTCAAATACCAAGGACTAAATATCACAGACCAAACATAAGTTCTCCCACATGTACGCGCTTTTCCTTACGTGAAAGTGCGTGTATACATATACGCGTCTTTGGAACGTCTCACCCGCATTTATGCGCATCTTGATCATGATGAACCTAAGTATATATATTTTTCCTTCATTCTGAGAGTCTGAACTAAGATCTGTTACCAGAGTGAGTTGCCATCAAGGACAACAGCTATGCCATAGCACCAAACCTGTGTCATAATGCCAACAATCTCCCCCTTTGAACTTGATGGCAACCCCAAGATCCTCAAAGTCATTCTCCCCCTTTATCATCAAGGGAAAAGGGGTTATGCTCCCCTTGAGTAGATGCTAAAATCTCTGCTCTGTTGTGCTTACCATGCTCCCCCTGATTGTAGGCAAGATTTGCAAAAAGATGTTCTTCAAGAATAACCATGACTTATACATCATAAAAGACCTTCCTATCACCAAAAGACTCTATACAAACACCCATCACCCATCCAAGTGTGGATCATCCACCCAAAAAGTGGCGATACATCAAAAGCTTACATATGACAACCAAGTATATTACATCATTCATCCTAGGCATAGTGGGGAAACCAAAAATAGGCCGGTACATGGCCTAGACAATAAAAGATATACATGACATAGAGACAAAAAATTTAGAGCAAGACTATGAAAGTCACCAATAACAAATATCATCAGCATCATTATTCAGATCAACAACCATGTTCTCCTTCTGCACTTGATCCACCTGAAACCAAAACAGCTTATGTACACGAACCAAGAGTTTCTAATGCAATGCCAACAATGCATTATTAGAAGCATATTTTCTCCCCCTGAACCTGTGCTAGATGGTCTTTGTTAGACCCATATCAAACTCTCTTCAACCAGAGTCTGTCCCCACTTATTTCCTTCAAACCAACATATACGTGACTGTATCTGCATAAACCTACGTATGTACACGGATCCTCCTCATGCAACTCGCGTACAACCACTTTTCTCTGAAAAAAACAAGTTTCAACAGCAAGATGATGCATCAACTACTCCCAGCTTCTATCTGAGGTATTCAAAAGTTTCCCTGGGCAGTGGTTTGGTGAGAATATCAACAACTTGTTCCTTAGAGGGAACATACTCCAATTTGACCTTTTGTTCCAACACTTGTTCCTGGAGAAAATGATACTTGATCGGTATGTGCTTAGTCTTTGAATGCATGACATGATTCTTTGAGATATCAATAGCACTTGTATTATCACAAAAAATGGAGATAGGTGGAGTAAAAGTGATTTGAAGATCTTGCAATGTTTGCATCATCCGAAGGAGTTGTGTGCAGCAAGATGCAACAGCTACATATTATGCTTCAGCTGTAGATAAAGCAATAGAACTTTGTTTCTTGCTGAACCAAGATATTAATCTAGGACCCATGAAGAATGCACCACCACTAGTGCTTTTTCTATCATCCACGCTTCCGGCTGAATCTGCATCTATATAAGCATGAAGTGTGAGATCTGTATCTCTAGGATACCATAAGCCATAGTTTTGAGTTCCTTGAAGATACTTGAAAATTCTCTTAACTGCCTGAAGATGTGTTTCCTTTGGATTTGCCTGAAACCTTCCAACTATTCCCACTGCATGCATAATGTCTGGTCAGGTACTTGTTAGATAGAGTAGACTACCAATCATGGATCTATAGTTTGGTTGATGTACTGCTTTCGATTCATCATTTGCATTGAGGATGCATCCTGTCACCATAGGGGTACATACTGGTTTCGAATCCTCCATCCCATATTTCTTCAAGATTTGCTTGAGATACTTGGTTTGTGATAGAAAGATGCCATATTTGTTTTGTTGGACTTGCAAACCAAGAAAATATGTGAGCTCACCAAGCATAGACATTTAAAACTCTTTCTGCATTAATAAGGCAAAAGTTTGACTCATGTCTTCTTCATTGCTACCAAAGATGATATCATCAACATACACAACAAGTATTAGCAACTTATCATTGTCAATTTTTATATAATGGTTGCTATCAGTTGATCCTTTTATAAAACCTTGTTGACCGAGGTATTTATCCAAACAATAATACCAAGCCCTTGGAGCCTATTTAAGGCCATAGAGAGCCTTTTTGAGTCTGCATAGAAGATTTGGATCATTTCCAAGGATAAACCCATCTGGTTGCTCATAATACACTTCTTCATCCAAGTCTCCATTTAGAAAAGCAGATTTCACGTCCAATTGAAATACTTTGAACTTCTGAAAACTAGAGAGAGCAAGGAACGTTCTGATGGCCTCAAGTCTAGCAATGGGAGCAAACGTTTCTTCAAAGTCAATTCCTTCTTGTTGAGCATACCCTTTACAAAAAAGTCTGGCTTTGTTTCTAATAACTTCCCCATTTTCATTCAACTTGTTTTTGAATATCCATTTCCCTATGACATTCTTATCTTTTGGTCTAGGAACCAACTCCCAAGTGTTATTCTTTTCAATCTGCTTAAGTTCTTCATCCATTGCCTTGACCCAACATTCATCTTTGCATGCCTCTCTTACATTTTGTGGTTCGGTGGAGGAGAGCAATGCTAGATAGCTTGACACTTTTGAAATGGTTCTCCTTGTTTGTACACATGCCTCTTTTTGCCCCAAAATTTGAGATTCTGGATGATTCTTTTGAACGTATCTGGATGGAGTCTTTTCTTCTACTCTTATTTTTTCTTCTGGTGCCTCATGGGTTTCTTCTTCATCATGAATCTGATTTGACGTTGAGGGTTAGTCCTCATCATCTTCGAAAACTTCAGATCTTTCCTGCCTAGAGGTATTTCCTTCTTCATCAATACTTTCAATAATTTTTCCAAGTCTTTTATTGTAACACTTATATGCTTTTCTATGGGGAGAGTAACCAAGGAGAATGCCTTCATCTGCTCTAGGTTCAAACTTGCCAAGATTGTCATCAATCCTTTTAATGTAGCATTTGCTTCCAAAAATTTTGAAGTATTTTACCATGGGAGTCTTACCATACCAAAGTTCATGAGGAGTCTGAGTGCCATTTACCCGAACATTTGTCTTGTTAAGAGTAGTTACTGCAGCAAATGTGGCTTCACCCCAGAAGGTTGCAAGAGTTCTAGATTCATCCAGCATAGCACGAGTCATTTGTTGAACCGTTCTGTTCATCCTTTCCACTACTCCATTTTGTTGAGGTGTCCTTGCAGTAGAAAATTCCCTTCTTATGCCATGTTCTTCAAAAAATCGAAAAATTCATCTCGGGTAAATTCTCCTCCTCGATTAGATCTGAGGCATTTGATTCTGCGATCTGATTCGTTTTCAACCAAGGCTTTGAATGATTTGAACTTTTCGAAAGCTTCATCTTTATACTTCATGAGTCCTATCCAACACATCCTTGAAAAGTCATCAATGAACAATATGAAGTACTCTTCACCTCGAGGTGACCTTTTCCTAGTTGGACCACATATATCAGTATGGACAAGTTCAAGTGGCCTGCTAGCCGATCCTTCCTTCTTAGGGAAATTAGTTCTGGTTTTCTTACCAAACTGACATGATTTGCATATTATATTGTCTGGAATTCTGATGTTAGGAAGATCATGAACCACCTGATATTTGCCTGCTTTCCTTATCTGAGAGAAGATAAGATGCCTCAATCTTCTGTGCCATAGCCAGTGTTCATCATTCTTGCTTAGATAGCATTGATGTTGTCCTTCTTTGAATATGTATAAATTATTTGGAGTTCTTATGCCTTTGATCACTGGTTTTTCCTGTATCAAGATCACGAACACTACATCCATTTGATCTAAATATTACCTCATTTCCTTGATCACACATCTGACTGACACTCAATAGATTATGCTTTAAGCCATCAACATACATAACATTTCCAGCTTTGACCTTTTCTTTCAACTGAACAGAACCTTTACCTTTTATGAATATAGGGGTGTCATTTCCAAATGAAACCTTTACCTTTTCTAAGGCACTATATGCTTGAATTTTTTCTTTATCACCTGTCATATGTTTCGAACATCCACTGTTGATGTACCATTGATTTTCTTGTCCTTCTGCATATAAGGATATCCCACATATTTTCGGTTGTGGTTCTTTAATTTTCCATGTTTTGCCACTTGAGACTTGTTCCTTCTGAGTTCTCTGCCGAAACCTTCTCTTGCATTTAGAAACTTCATGACCAAAGTTGTTACAAATAGAACATTCTATTTCCTTTTCAAGAGAAGAAAAGTTATTGTAGGTCCTTTTCATGATCCCAGTCATACTTCTTTGTTTTTGAGCTTCTCTAGTCATGATTGTCTTATAGGCAACACATTGAGCTGCTTTGTGACCAAAATTATGACAAGAGAAACATTGGCCATTGAAGAAACTCCTGCTATTATCAAATCTTCCAAAAATGATTGTAGTTTCTATTGGCATCCTTTCTTTAGGCAAATTGAAAATGTTTTACCTATGGCTTGTTGTAGCTTCTGTTCATCCTTAAAGTATATTACCCTTGATTTACTTGGTAGTCTTTATTCATTCTTGACTTAAATTGTCCCTGATTTACCCAGTGATCTCCATTGTGCCTTTGCTGTCAATTGCCAATTTGTTCATTCCTCCTTGCTGCATCAAGATAACTTTTGGAGGTGGATGGCTTCTGGGCTTGAGACGCTTCTGCTGCGCCACACGCTTCTTCATTATATCCCAGACCTGTCTTGATTAGTGGAGAACGCTGCAATTTGATAATCTCATCTAAAGTTTCAGATCCTTTAGCAAATATGAGATGAAGAGCTTTTGTTTTCTCAATTTCTTTTCTAAGTCCCACAATTTCAAATTCTAACTCCTCACTGTGTTTATCCTTTTCAGCAAGTTGGAATGTTAGAGTATCTATAATCATATTCTTTTCTTCTAAACAAACTTTAAGTTTAGAAATTTCTTCATAAAGACCTTCTTCATTTATAGCATCCCAGAAATCATCATCTTCAAAATCCATTAAAAGTCTATTATCATTACCTTGTTCATCTTCATCACTATTTGACAATCCATCACTATCTTCATGCGTGTAATAGCTCTTCTTATTTACATTCTGTTTTCTGTTCCATCTAACAGGTTCCTTTCCTCTGTCTAGTTTATCTTTATGAGGACATTTTGTAGCATAATGACCGACTCTTCCACAAGCAAAGCATTTGAAAGGTAGCTTACCTTTGAATCTTCCAGTTCCCTGTTGAAGGTTCTTGACAAAATTTGATTCTTCCTCTCCTTCTGACATATGTCCTGACTCATAGTAATCTCCTTTTCTTGAAGCCTTGAATGCAGCTTCTCTCCTATCTGATGGTCCTCCTTTTCTCATTTCGTAAGCAGTTAGAATTCCATGCAGCTGTGACATGGTAAGACTTTGTAGATTCTCCTTTTCTTCTATGGCAGAAACTTTTGAATCAAACTTAGGAGACAAAGATCTTAGAACCTTTTCAACCAAAACAACTTATTTTATTTCTTCACCCAAGTTTTTCATACAATTTACGATCTCATCTATACGCAGGAAATAGATAGCCACACTTTCATCATTATGCATTCTGAGACTTTCATATTGAATTCTAAGAGTTTGTAACTTTTCTCGTTTTACCTGTTCATCTCCTTCATAGCTCAGAACGATATTGTCCCATATCTCTTTTGCGCTTTTGAGCTGCATGACCTTGACGAATTATGATTGAGATAGACTTCCTAATAGAGTATTGACAACTTTTGCATTTGTTTCATACTGCTTCTTACCAACTGTATCTGTAGGAGTTGTTGATGGAAATGTGTATCCTGTTTCCACAATATCCAAACTTCTGTACCAAGAGATTGAAGATAGGCAGTGATTCTTACCTTCCAATAGACGAAGTTGCTCCCATAAAAAATTGATGGCCTGATAGATGCTTCCTTTTCGTAGTTGCTCATGATAGATCTTCCTTCAAGCGATCAAGCTTTTCCTGAAGGACATGCTCTGATACCAATTGTTGGAAATAATACTGAGAGGGGGGGTGAATCAGTATTATCAAGACAATTCTTTTCAATTCTTTCTTAGATTTGTATATGCTACTTTAGTTAGATAAACCAGCATATATACGCAATTTCAGTAAAGGAAAGCCACGTATAACTTAGAGACTTGTAATTTAATTATTCTTCAGATGTTGACTTAAAATCTGTGTGTCAGAACCATAGAAACAATAACAAGGAACAAGAAAATGCAGACAGTCACACGCAAGAACACAAGATATAAGGTGGAAACCCAATGTGGGTGAAAACCACCTGCTACAATATGTCTCTATCTTTTCAATTAGAAACTTCTTTTTACAATGATTCTATACTGGTGCAGTCCTTTACCAGTAAGTAGGCTGCAACCTGTAGAGAGCTACAACCCTCTCTCTCATTCTCCAGCTTCTCCTGGAAGGGAGCTACAACCCCCTTTGATCTTGTACTAGTTGAGGTACTAGTACGTAGGTGTTGACCTACAGAAGGCTACAACCTTCTCTTTTCTTACAGGGACCACGTTTCATAAATTTTCAGACTAGATCCATGAACATCAATCAAACATCAAGAATTTCTGCATCAAACAATCTTTTTTTCACCAATTAAAAATGAATCAATTAGACACTTCTCTGACAGCTGTACCCAAAACACAGTAACAGTAACCATGCCCCAATTCTGAACCCAGATCACTACAATAATCAACAGAAGCAGCTAGAACATAATTTAAGAGACACACGCTACTTCAATATTCAGAAACTGCGTGCATACGCTTATGTGTTACGACCAACCTATGTATACGCTCTTTTGACTTACAGAAACAGTGTGTATACACGCCGTAGCTTCACTGAACCTGCGTACAGATCTATAAAGAAAATTCACTCCTTCAAATGTTCAGACATTAGTTAACCCATATTATCAGATTTATAGATCAAGCAGGCGCCACATATAACAGATTAAAATCATACAAAGATACTATTACTCAAGCCTTAAGATTTTGACCCATTAATAGAACTTATCCTTTTCTTTGTGCTTAGGTTCCTCCTCCATTCAGATCCAGCTCTCCACCATGACCCCAATCACTAGTATTCCAGATCTAGCACTTTTCAGATATTCAATAATTCAGATCATAACCTTGCCTAATGATCTCCTTCCTCTTTTATAGTCTTAGGCCTTTCACAATACCACGGTCCAAAACCATAAAAAATCAATGCCATGGACCCAATACTTGGATCAACACTTCGGACGAGATACCATGGTCCAAAACCATAGGTTCAAATACCAAGGACTAAATACCACGGACCAAACATAAGTTCTCCCACATGTACGCACTTTTCCTTGCATGAAAGTGCGTGTATACGCATACGCGTCTTTGGAATGTCTAACCCACGTGTATACACATCTTGATCACGATGAACCTGCATATATATATTTTTCCTTCATTCTGAGAGCCTGAACTGAGATCTGTTACCAGAGTGAGTTGTCATCAAGGACAACACCTGTGTCATAGCACCAAACCTGTGTCATAATGCCAATAGGGATATATGCCAAAGGGCAGGTACCTAAAAAATACATGGATGAAGAAGAAGAGAGTATGGTGAATACTCAACCATAACATGGTAGCCAAATAGATGAAGGATTTGGGAACGAGTTAGGAATGGTGACACGAATAAAAGGATTCAACACTAGGAAAGACCAAAGCAACAAAGTAACAAAAATAGGAAACACTCATTGAAAATGGACTGAGGGTTATAAAAACAACCCATGTATCTAAGAGCTCAGATTCACACAAAGAAGTCCCATCACGGGAAGTTGGAACTCAACTGGAAATTGCAACAACTAATTTCAACAATCGGGTTTGGCATAAAGTTAAAAAAAGGAAAGATAAAAAGGGGAAGTTATGTGATTATTATCACACTGCAAAAAGCATGTAATTTTTTTTATAGTTTTTATTTTTAGTGCATGATCTGAAATGTTGTGATGATCAAATTCGTAATGTCATCAACAAAATATAATTCCTAAATATTAAAAACTATGCTCTAGGAAATAAATCATAAAAAATATAACCTACATTGGTCAATGCTAAATTAATAGTACTAGTCAATAGGAAAATAAAATCCTCATGTTTGTTTGGTAAGAATTAACAAATTGACATTTGAAGTGGATAAATTAATTGCTTACTCATACACAAGGACTTGCATAAATTTTGGCGAGTAGTAACCACCTAGTAAGTCTACACATTTACAATTTTACTCTGCATCGTGCATAGGTGCTCAAAAAACTTAAATAAAGGTGTGAATTAATATTTATTTGCATTTCATTCCTATTCATTTTTTATGCAAATACTTAGATTAAATTATGTCGAGAAGTAATTGATAGTAAATATGTTATTTACCTTAGTGTGAACTCTTTTTCAGTATTTTATTTTTGGATAGTTTTCCTACAAAAAATTCAGGACACAAATATCTAAAAATCATTCTTATCCACTAATTATGTCATAAAATAATTGAGACAAATATCTACATAGCATTATATTATGCAAACTTTGCAATAGGACCTTGATGGTAAATATGTTATTTATGTGAGTGTGAGGTATTTTTGAGGATTTTGTTTTTGGATGGTTTTCCTGCAAAATTTAAAAATGAAAATTCATTACACAAATATTTAAAAATCACACTTATCCACAAGTTATGTCATAAAATATTCTTAAAATTCACTACACAAATATCTAAAAGTCACACTTATCCACAAGTTATGTCATAAAATATGTGAGACACTTATCCACATGCCCTAATATTATGTAAACTTTACAATAAGGCCTTTTTCATCTGAATTTGAGATATTTTTGACATTTGTTTGGTCTTATGTTCACTCACAGACAATTAGGTAATTGCAAGGGAAATATTATAGATCCATATTAATGTGTAATAAATTGATGCAGGAGCATCCAGCTCCCAATGATGAAGCAGACAGACCCCAAACAGGTTCACGAATAGGGCACCAAGGTTGTCGGACCTTGCTGGAAATAATTTTTCTTTTATTGTCAAATTTATTTTTACAGGTCAGAGGTAGTTAGGAGATTCACTTTCCAGCTCTTTACATTTAAGGTTGTTAATTAGTTTTATTGTTAAGAGAAGGCTAGTTTAGGTGAGTTAAGGCAATAACACTCAATTGCTTTTAAAAGTCTTTTGATTATCTGAACAGTTGTATTTTAAGAGAATAGAATACATAACTGTTTTTGTAACAGACAAACAAACTAAAAGCCCTAACTGCAAGAGGCTATAAAAGTAACATAGTGATGAAAAAGAAGGGTCCTTTTTGGTCTGAGAAGAAAAAAATGGAATAACAAAAACTAAGCAGAGCATTCAAGTACCTACAGAAAACTGTCCATCTTCCTTTCTGTTATTTACTGTCTAACTTATTGAATTATTTTCCACATATGGGTATCATCTTTTTTGTTACTGTAAATTAAATTGCAACCAGAAGTAGAAAAGAAGTGAAGTGCGAGAACCTTGCCGACCAGCAAACAGAGTCACGGCATAGAGAACGCGGCCACAGTTCAACACACGGTATCCCATTCAACGATTAAGAGAAATATAATGGAATGACAAAGCATCATCGTAAATCAAATATACAGGTACACAAAGTGAAATTCCTTTCTCTTATAATTCAATTCAACACAGTCATATTACAGTCCGTATGTCCCCATGTCATTTAAAAAGGAGTAGAGTGACCAGACCCTTTAGGGTTACTCACAGCCCTACGGTTTAAAACTAATACAACATTCATAAATAGAAAAATCGTGTCGAAACCGGAGTCGGTTATACCCACACCCTAACTGGGAACGAAGGGACGAAACCCTCGTTGGTACAACCATATGACCAGTCGAAGAAACCCTCGTAAGGGTTGAATTGAAAAACAGAACTAAGCCAAGGGAGCCGCAGTACAGGAGGAAAAGATCCCACAAAACAACACGCAGACGGAAAAAAAACCAGTAATCCTATCAACTTACTATCTAGCAGAAACTACCCACAAGCAGAGGTTCCAGGCCTACCCATTATCCATTATAGATTGACAATTGTAGCAGAAGATCGAACCGTGCGTCCTCCAGGTTCCAGAGGGATACCTGTAAGCAAACAAACCACATATGTTAGGTTCGTGAAGCACAGGGTAAGGAGGCCCCGAACTGAATCTTAACCAAACTGAAAGACAAACGAGTACAGGGAATAGAGATTACCTGGAAGTCGTGTGTGGGGAAGCCACCAAACCAGAACCAGATACACCATAGGCAACTGGATGAGCAAAGGAGCAAACGGATCAGAGTTTATACAACGGAGAACCAGAAATTGAAATCAGGGATAAATTAGTTTACCTGAGTGGAAAGTCTTCCACGCATCCCATCGACCTGCCGAACGGTGAAGCAGCAGCAGTTTCCGAAACCAAGAGTTGGGTAGCCAAAAATACAGAGAAGAACGCGCGACAGAGACATACATTTCATATACAAGAATGAACAGACATCGGATCAGGACCAGGAGCGAAACCCTCGATTAAATTCCTAGAAAGCGAAATTGTAACCGACAACATATACCTAATTTCCTTAAACAGCTGAACAGACTACAGACAGGACTTACCAGAGTAACCCACGCCATTAACAGAACCGGAGGAACCTCAAATTTTCAGCATTGAACCACAGAACAACAAACGTAACCACTCCAAAGATCAGAGCGTTAACAGAACTCCAGAAACCCTCCAGGTGCAAAAATTAAAGGCCGAAGTATCCCGTAGGCGAGTTTAGGGTTAGGTTATGTGTCAAAATCGAGACAAGGACGGAGTCATTTAACGCAACCATTAATTCCTCAGCTACCAGATACAGGCGCGGGAAAAATATCAGCGTGTGGGTAGACACGTAGACCTACAGGTGGATACATAAAGTGTTAAAGTCCGCCAGCGTGGGCTGGGACCATCATAAATCGTGCTATGGTTTGTCATATCACGCACTCAAACCCACTTTAACGCGAATAATGGAGAGTGTATTATGAACCACGATTCAGAATTCGGTGGCAGCGACATCCTCCAAAATGATTGCCACAATTTAGTGGAAGCTACTATCCAAATTGACGTTAGAAAAGTTGCATTTGTTGTGCTATTAGCATGCATCATGTTGATTTTGACATAGTGGTATGATTGGAAAAAAAATATTTAACCAAGTGGTTTGAGCAACATGTGTCAAAAGGCATTGGCACAAGTGTGACACTGATGCAAGCTTGAAAACATTTGCCCCCTCCATCTTCCACCCTTTCGGTTGTTATCTTTCCTTTGCTGCAACATTTTTGTAGTAACATCATAGGCATGTTCAATTTATTTGGTGTATCTTTGCACCTTTAGGGACAATTTCTAGTATTAAATTATTTAATTCAACATTTTTATTACTAAAAGAATTCTTGTGATATACAAACACATATAACCTTTTAAAACTTATGGAACAAACTAATATAGATAGATTTCACGAAGCTTAAGATGGGATAAAATTTATATTTCACATTATTTATTTAAAATTTTAATTTTTTTAATAATTTTAATTATGTAGATTGGTTAGTTTATTTTGGAAGAGATTTTTTAAGATTTTAATTTAATTATTAATAAAAATTTGGAGTATGGTAGAGCTTTGATTTTATGAAATATTTTGTTATCAAAGTATTAAGTGGATGGTAAGAATTTAGTAATAGTCAGGAGAGATGATTGAGATGTATCTCAAAAGTAGTTAGGTTGTTTTTTATTTTTATTTTAATCGAAGAAAAGGTCATGTTCATAAGTGTGGTTAAACTCATTGTTTATTGTAACTTTACTAAGTTTTTCTTGTTACATGTTCTTTTGTATATATATAGGCTTAAATCATATATTAATTCTCTTTATCATGATAATAATAATGGATAATGTTTTCCTTTATTGGGAATGTAGGGGTTGGATTCTAACCTAGCCTCTTTGATACAACATTGTGTGAGGATTACGGTAGGGCTCAACTAGAGATTTTTCACATGCATCCAAAAATTGTTTTTCATGTGGATCCAAAAATTGTTATTATTGCAAGAGGTTCAACCTCCCCCCGCCTATGTAGAAAAAGAATTTTTATGTCCATGTATCCATAAGTGGAGTTAGAGAAACTCCATGTGGGATTGGCCTAAAAGATAAAGTGATGTGCGGCCACTTCCTCTTAGTGGGTCATCCTATCACAATTTTCAACATAACTATGTCAAAAGAATAAAACCTGTAAAACAAAGAGGTGATGGTTGATATCAAGATAGTCTTCATAGTCATGATTTACCTAAACTATTGTTGAGAAGTTATCATCAAAGAGCGATGGCTAATATCAACATGGTTGGCAGTGACTTTATCAGATGACTATTGTAGACCAACCAATGCTTCCTTCGGCTATGGTTTTGTAGGCATGTGAGACTCACAAGAAAACCAAAATGGGGAGAATATAAAATATTAAAAATTTCATTGACTTAATCTTCTTTGGATCGAAATATCTCAGATGGAAAAACCAAATCGGGGGAGATTTTTCATATTTTTGTTAAAACCTTAAGTGGGAATTTATCCCTTATGGGGGTTTAGAGTTAATATCTAGTGGAAGATCTAAAATGCATAATTCAAAACAATTTCTATATACCAGTATTTGAAAAAAGTCTATTTTTTAAGGGGAAATTGTTGCAAGATGCCACAAAATTGAAATATTATGGCATAGAAAGGAACTCCATCATATTTTAAACTTGAGTCCAAGGAGTGGGGTTTCAAGTATTAGAAACCCTGATGCATTAACCTTGTTCAAGGATGAAATGAAAGGGATTGTTAACACTCTTTTGGATCAGATTGAAGATCTACTAGGATCTTAGATAGTTGAATAAACAGAAAAAAAAAAAAAAAGTCGGTAATGGATGTTAAACCCCCAAAGGTAAAATCAATTTTTACTGATCTATAGTCTAAGGAATTAATATGAAATTTTAATTGTTTCTAGTCGAAATATGAAGATTTCCATTAGTGGGTATTTTCTTCTTGGACACCCAATTGTGATCTCTACTTATGTTGTAAGGGTTTCTTCATAGTGCAATTTGGCACACAAAAGGATTTGGAGAAAGCGATAAATGATAGGCCATGGTTCTCGGGGAGGGTTGGGAATTTTATTACCTCATGTTTTGCATAATTTGATGATACAAGAATGGTGGTCACTATAATGTCTCTCTAGGTGAGATTAACAAATGTATATGTCCCTTTCTGTCACAATCAAGTCTTGGAATATATTGGAAATACTCTTGAAAATTTTGAAGAAAAGGATTATATGGTAGAATAGAAAATAGTATATTTACATTTTCTAAATTTGCGTGGAAATAAATCTTGAAAAAAATATACTTGACGATATGCATCTAAAACATGAAAAATTTCAGTGGGCCCAAGTTTTAGATTATGAAAATATGACATTTAGATTTCAAATCTATTTTCAAATAAGACACCTACTGAACACATGCCCACAGGAAAAAACATATACCAAAACAAAAAGCGAGGCAGGGATGTAAGCCAAAGGGACGGTACCTGAAAAATCTATGGATGAAGAAGAAGATGCTATGGTGAATACTCCAAATATTGATAATCAATGATAACATAACATCCAAACAAATGAAGGAGTTGGGGATTAGTAAGAAATGGTGTCATGAATAAAAAAGGATTCAGAATTAGCAAAGATAAAGCAACAGAGAAACAAAACTAGGAAACACTCATTGAAAATGGATTGAGGGTTATAAAGAGAACCCATGTATATTAGATATCACATTCACACAAAGAAATGTCTTCACAAGAAATTGGAACTCAATTGGAAATTTTAAGATCTAATCTCAGCAATCAGGTTTTCGCAAAAGGTTAAAAAGAAGAAAGATACAAATGGGAAGTTAAATCATTATTATCACATTGAAAAAAAGCATGTAATTTTTATAGTTTTTAGTTTTAGTGTAGGAGTCAGAAGACTGGAATGATCAAATTCCTAATGGCATCAACATTACAAATTATGCTCTATGATAAAAATCATAGAAAACTATAACCTACATTAGTCAATGCTAAATTAATAGTACTCGTCAATAGGAAAATCAAATCCTATAGTGTTTGTTTGGTAGGAATTAATAAATTGAGATTTGAAGTGGATACACTGATTTCTTACTCATGCACAAGGACTTGCATAAATTTTGTTGGGTAGTAATCACTAGTAAGTATACACATTTACAATTTTATTTCTACATTACAAAAACATAAATAAAGGTGGGAATTAAGATTTATTTACATTTCATTCATTTTCATTTTATTTATTTATTTATTTATTTATTTTATTTTATTTTTTTAAATTTTTTATTTATTTATTTATTTTTATTATTTATTTATTTTTATTTTTATTTTATTTATTTATTTTTTTATTTTATTATTATTTTTTTTTATGTAAATACTTAGATTAAATTATGTTGGTAAGTAAAAGATTGTAAATATGTTATTTACCTTGGTGTGAGCTATTTTTGAGGATTTTATTGTTGGATAGTTTTCCTACAAAAAATTCAGGACACAAATATCTAAAAATCATGCATATGCACTAGTTATGTCATAAAATATGTGAGGCATATATCTACCTAGCATTATATTATGCAAAATTTGGAATAGGACATTGATGATAAATATGTTATTTATGTGAGAGAGGTATTTTTCATGATTTTATTTCTGGATGGTTTTCTCAAAATTTAAGAATGAAAATTCACTACCCAAATGTCTAAAAATCACACTTATCCACAAATTATGTCATAAAATATGTGAAGCATTATCCACATGGCATAATATTAGGAAAACTTTACAATAAGCCCTTTAAGTTATGGAAATCAAATGTTTGAAAAATGTTTTTATTTCTATTTTTTTCTTGTGTCAAGAGGTTCTTTACAAGCCAATATGACGGAGATTTTGTAGTGTTAGTAAATGAGTGCAAACATTTAAATGTTGGTTTAATATGGGATAGAAGTTATAGTGTGCATAAAATAAAACATTAATCAAATAATACTAATAAAAAATTGTATTAGATATCATTTTTGGGATTCAACTGCATTAAGTAAGTCATTCATCTATGACCATTTCCATGAGAGGTAGTCTCAACTGAATGATTCTCATTGGGGTGAAGAAGTGGGATTGAAACTAGTGAAATGAATCAGATAGTGTCAACCATCACTTCCGGGGCTTGCACCCAGTAACCAAGACTTCCCAGGAGGTCACCCATTCTAGATTGCCTCTGGCTCAAGCGCACTTAACTATGGAGTTTTCCCCACAATCACGCCCACTTAGCTTGCTACCCCATTTGCAAAACCTTCGCAAGTATTGTGCTTCATGAACCATTCAAGTAGACTTCCCTTCACTCTTTTGAATTCAGTATTGGGGGTTTTTGTAGTGCATTATATTAGATATCATTTTCGGGATTCAACTGCGTTAATTAAGTCATTCATCTATGACCGTTTCCATGAGAGAGTCGCAACTCACTAATTTCTCATGATTTTTGAATAGTCCACTCAACACTCATTGTATCGGGTGATGCTCAGAGGGGTGAAGAAGTGGGATTGAAACTAGTGAAATGAATCACATAACGTCAATCATCAATCGTCATTTTGAATTCAATTTGTTATATTTTAATTTTGATTTTATTAACAAAATTATAATAATTTTTTACTAGGAAAAATCATAATATACCTATCACATTAAAAGCAATATAAACAAGAGAAACATGTGATGCCGGGTAGGTTGGTCTCTACCACTCAAGTTAAAAATCATCCTCTAAGAAAAATTGAATAAAAAAATATAACCTACATTAGTTAGTGCTAAATAATTAATCTTCAATTTGAAAATCAAATCCTATAGGAATTAATATATTGAGATTTGAAGTGGATAAATTAATTGCTTACTTAGGCACAAACACTTACATAGATTTTTGCGGGTCTAGCAAGTATACACATTTACAATTTTACTCCTACATACTTGTTGAGTAAAACATAAATAAAGTGGGAAAGTAACTCCTTGTAAGTATATTTTTTTACATCTTATTATTATCCATTTTTAATTCAAGGACATGCTTAAATTATGATGGAAACAAATTGTAAATGTGTTATTTACCTATGTATGAGTTACTTTGAGTAAAAACAAATGAATGATTTTCCTGCAAAGCTTGAGAATGAAAAACCACTCCACAAATATCTAGAAATGGCTCTTGAGTATTGCAACCATATCCATAAATTATGGCATAAAATATGTGAGAGACTTATCCACGTGACATTATATTTGCAAACTCTACAACACGCTTTTATGTTACGGTCCAATCAAATATTTGAAATTAGTTTTTTTAATAATATTGAAAAATAAAATTTATTTTTTAAATTTAAATTTATTAGTTGCATTGGTCAAATCTAAGTTTAATATTGGGATGGAATATAATCATTTCCTTCGTAAGGGACTAATATAATAATAATAATAGTGATTCATATTTTCCAAAAGCAATAATTAAATAACTGCATGTAACTGTTCTAAAGTACAAATCTAACATGAGCGGAAGAGAGATAAATTTCCTCATTGTAAAAACTTATTTGAGTGAAAATTTTTATTATTTAAAATTGTATTTTTAAAATGATAAAATAGAGGTATATATAGAACTAAATAAACGTTTTAACCATAAAACTTAATTGTGTAAAAATGATATGTATATATAATTGACATTAAAATATTTTACATAACATGTACAACCAAATTGAAATGACTTTTTATTATAAATGTATTTCTAAGTATATGTCAATATTAATTCGTATTAAAATATTTTATTCATAATTCACATTGA